>JAIUZE010066608.1:0-40852 GCA_022085475.1 Heliosperma pusillum | reverse complement strand
CCAAGCAACAATAAAATCCTAGTATGGCCACCTACTAATCAAAATTAACTAGATAGTTACAAATTCGGAAACCAACTCCTTGGTCCCGTGCCTCTTCACTTGGAACACCTTCCAAAATGGCACCGTCTCGAGGGAGTCACCGGTCTTCATAAAATAATTACAAATATACAAATATACAAATTCCTATTATACATTTATTCTATAAAATAAAATTATTAAATTATACAAACCGGCGATACGAGATCGCAATAAAATTACAACCAAAACGTTATTCCCTTACATTACGGGTAATAACGATAAAAATTAACTAGGCCATACTAGGTACAAACTTTGCATAAATTCTTAAATAAATGACATTCATTCATTCAAACATAAATACATAAATTGCTGCAAAATTCATGCAAAATCGTCTAAGGTCAATTCATTTGCTCATTGTAGCTCGATTTTTTCGGTGATTTTATGGATTGTAACCATTAAAATCACTATCAACTGTTAACGTCATTTAAATTCAACCTAATTAACTAAACTGATTTAGAACTCAAAATTAGTCACTACTAATTTTGTTGGTCATTAATTAGATCGATTTGATTTCATTTGCTAAATATTACGGTTTAATCATAACAATTATGAAATAAAACCAAATAAAATATAAACATCATAAAATTTGAAACCAAAAATTTTGTACATTCTGGAACAATTCCAGGAACTATAAAAATAAAAAACATTTGCTCAAAAAATTTAAATTAAGTTTATGAACAAATAGCTTTGTATTTAATGGTTTTATCAAATAAAAACATTAGATATAGTAAAACAGTGAAACAAATTATGAAATTTCACCAGGAGTATCAACATCAGAATGTGAAATGTACAAAAAATTTTCAAGACCCGAAATGGACGTTTCAAGTTTATGAACATTATAATCTCATATTATCGACTTTTATCGTATAAAAATCAATAAACATGCAATACATAAGTAAAAGTCACGCAATTTTACAAAAAATATGTAAGACATGCATGTGAGATCATATTAAAATTTCATGGCCAGAATCAACATGCAACTATTTTTAGTTAACTTTTAACTCATAAAATGCATGTTAACTCGGTTTAAACGCCAAAAATCAAAATAAATAGCAAATTAATCCCTAAAATCACGAAATTTAACCACAAATATTTTGAGGTCAGAAGGTATACATGTCACCAAATTTTTTTGTCAGAATCGTATTTAACTCAAATCTTTGATTTATTAGTTATCTAATAACTTTAATAAAAATGTCCAAAATGAACATGCATGCTACAAGCTAGCTCTGATACCAATTGAAAGTCCATAGACCTTAATTAGACTCCTCTAATTAGTTGCTAAATTACTTGTTAATTTAATATTTAATGATCTATGTAACATGCATGCAAATATAAAGACATTTATATAAGAGAAGAAATTTTCTCACATTGATATGGAAAATATAAGGGCACAACAAGAACTCCTTCTTGTTGTTCTTGAGCTAATAATATGGATGAATACAAGTAATCTCCAAAGTAGAAGATCTCCTATTGATATGGAAAATATAAGGGTACAACAAGAACTCCTTCTTGTTGTTCTTGAGCTAATAATATGGATGAATACAAGTAATCTCCAAAGTAGAAGATCTCCTCTAAGTTGCACCAAGATTAACCCAAATAATCTACTCTTATTATTAACTAGATAATAAGATAGATATTATACTACTAATATTATGACTATATTACTACACTAGTAATACTTAGTAAATATTAGTGTTTGAGAGTTTTAGTAAGAAGATGAGGTTTTTGAGAGAAGTAAGAAAACAAGCACAAAATGAAGTAATAATAAAATGTACACAAATGCTCATTTTATAGGCCATGAGGCCGGACCACATTGTCCACAAATGGACTATTATTTTGTTTAATTTGTTCACATGCATTAGAGTGGAGTGTTGTAGAAAAGATGATGATTGTTTTATACTTGTTATGTCACTTTCAATAAGTAACTAAAGAGTAAAAACAAGAACAAAATCATCACCCTTGTAACTACATCATAACCGGCCACAATTGGTCTAGTTAGGTCCATTTTGATTTTTGATATTTGTCTCACAAATACTTATTGATCATATGGTTAATTATCTTGTATAATTAAGTGTTAATTTGATCATATAACAATTATATGACTCAATTAAATAAATAATATGTACTTAACATTTTAAGTATTATTTTACCATTATATCAATATATAATGGGTCCCACAATGCTTAGTTAATTTATTTTACAACTCCTTGTAAATATAATTAACTAATTACCTCTATCTCAAAACCTCAACTAATTTAGTAATTTAACGATTAATTACTAAGTTAAATCTTTATTTAATCGTATTAAAATAAGATATAAATTTATTAGTCAATTATCGCATAATTGAAAATAAGCTTAATCGAATTTGAGTTCTTAACTCAATTTCTAACAATTAACTCTCGTACATATCGAATATATGTAATGTACTAATTAACTGTATCGTATACAAATAATTAGTTACTATTTGGATTTCATCCTTTAGGTGTGACCGAGAGGGATCAGTTGATCACCGCCGTCAAACGACAATAACGTCAAACTCTAGTCAGCCAACCGTTATTGATTTACGTTAATCAACTGACTAATCATATATATAGTCAATAAATATCCCAATTATATTCCTTAATAAGATTTATTATGTGGCGCACTATTGTGGAGGACACCTATTCCAACAGGCAGAGGGGTTATCATGAGTACATTTGTTCTCATGGTGGAGTAAGAACTGTCCAGCCCATTCAGAAACTGAAACAGCTTTCTCTCTTCCTGGTCTTTGATTTGAGCATCAAGCCAGGCATTCACTTCAGGGGTGACTTGTGTGATGGGAGGCCAGTCTGTCATGATCTCAAGGTTCTGCCACAGGATCCTAAGTTATGTGAAGTATTCACAGATACTTTTCCCATTTTGTCCAGCCTCTTCAAGTTCTTTGTTGAGTCTGAATTTTCTTGCACCATTGCTGACAGAGAGTTGTCTTTGGAGATAATCCCATATCTCTTTTGCAGTTCTGGTGTAGAGGACACACTTCTTAATTGGTTTCTCCACATTGTGCAGAATCCATGAAATGAGCAAGCTGTTACAAGTATCCCAAGCATCAGCCCTTAGAGGATCATCAGTTGGCCTTTTAACAACTCCAGTTAGCAGGCCTAACTTCCTCTTCGAGCAGATAGCTATTTCCACCTGTCTCTTCCACTCCAGATAGTTCTCGATTCCTGACAGCTTGGTGTCAACTACCAAGGGATGAGCACCCTCAGCAGGATGGAGATAAAGAGGATCAGATGGTTCCATGAAGGTGGGTGTTCTGGACAAGGTTTCTGTATTTCCAGAAGTGGATAGAGTATTTGTGTTGCTGGTTGTTGAGAAGGGATTATCCATGAAAGTGGATTAGTTTCTTAGAATTTTTCAGTGAGCTTGAATGTGAGCTCAGTAATGGACTTGTTGCTCAATAAATAGGCAACACATTGAATGAGTTATTGTTGTGAGCTAGTAAATGCTCAATTCATGGACAATTATTAGTCTCCTCATTCCTAAGTCTCTGATACCATGAAGAGTAAAATTAATTGTAGGAAGTAGAAGACATTCAGAGTGTTTTGAGAAAGATTTGTTTTGATATTGTTATTATTAATGTGATTAATCAAAATACAAAATACAGTTGAGCCAAGAGCTTATATGCAGCGGATGTTTTACTCTGTTTTACAATGGTCTTTATCCAGTGGACAAACATGGTGTCCTTAGACCTATCTCAAGTAGCATACTCTATACAAATGTCCTAAAGTGTGATACATCCTACATATATGTAGGATCCTCTTTCTTCTTTTAAGATTGTAATAGGATGGCTTTGTTTTGTTGCTTTCACTTGACTTAGTCGTAGGTCTTGTATTGTCTTTACACAAATTCTTGTTTCAAACGGAACGACTCGTCTTCTTATTTCAGACAGGTCAAGCCCTCTCAGAAAAGAGGGGTAAAGAGGGGGTGGGTCAAGTGGGTTATCCACCACTTGCTCTTTTGGGAGGGGGCTTGAGCCGTTTGAACCAATAAAACGTGTCGCGACGAAACATGATTCCAGGACCAACAAACAGCAAACAGCAGAAAAATAAATAAATAAGCTGAAAGTTTAGTGTTGAGATATAAGAGAAAAGTATTAAGATTAAGAAAGGGATGTTTCCAACGCCTTTATTAATTCACACAGTATTTAATAAACATAATTAAACAGAGATATCTGATAGAGACATCAAACATACAGGCATACAGCATAGCTTTATGCAGTGAAGCTTGCAACCAGATATAATTTCACAAGATGATGATGTTAATATACAAAGAATAAAAAAATTTAAGTGTGCGTTTAAGGGTAGAAGATGAGAAGATCTAAGTGTCGAGTTGATGTTGTTGATTGTTGTACAACCTCTTTATTCTTTTTTCTGTGTTTTTATTTATTAGTTTTGTTATTAGAACATCTCCAATGCTACTAGCTTACCTTTGCCACATCAATTTTGTAAGTTATAACAATTTTAAGCTACAATTTACTCCAATGGTTTAGTCAACTTATAATTAGCTTAATTAGACACACTTAACACATTTATCTATTTATTTATTCAATTTTCAAATTTCCAACATAAAATTAAAATTTTATTAATGTGATCAATATTTTTCTATTGGTTAAAACTTATTATGGGTCCATTTAAGCAAGTAGCTCTATGGAGCTACTAGCTTAAAATTTTTGTGGGTCCTTTTAAGCAAAGCTAGTCTACATGGACTACTCCAATGGTTAAGCTACTAACTTGCAATTTTACAAAATTGCAAGCAAGTCTCTAAGCTAAACCATTGGAGATTCTCTCAGTAGCTAAAAGACGACTCAACCAAGAGTTAACTATTTATAGGGTGTTTAAGGTTATGGGAATCTAGGTTATACCGTGTTAAGTTTAAGTGATTTTCCACTACTCAATTTCTGATTTCCTTTTTACTTTAGGAAATCACGATTTCCTTTTTACTTTAGGAAATCACGATTTCTATTTCTTATTACTAAATTAATTTGGTGAATTAAAATATTATATGAATTCATTAAAGTTTAGTTTTTCCTTTTAATTCATATTAAGAAATATATGGTCATTTGAAATTTGAATAGACCGAAATCATAAGGAAGCTAATTACTTTTGACACTATGATAAAATTAGTGTATCGGGATATGAAAATCAAATGTAGTATATGAAAATATAATATACTTTTAATTTAATTTATATAACTAACACGGAGTATTATTTAATTGAAATATTAGAAGATGAAATGATTCTCTGAATGTGGAAAAATAGGGTGGATATACTTGGTGTTCTTGAAACTAGGATTAGAAAGAAATGTGCTTCAAAAATCTTTCAAAAATAACATATTAAGTAGTATGTCATTAAAAATTTTTGGGTTGATACATAAAGTTTAAGGATGACTCCTATTTATAATCATAGGATTACCTACTTTATTATTTTTCCAATTTGGAACAATTCTACTATTTATATGTAATATTTTTAGCACATCTACATTATTTTCCAATGTGGGACAAATAATAATTATGAATTTAATTTTTATTTAAAGAGTTTCTAAAAAGTTGAAAAGTTGATAATATTATTAGGAAAATAATTAATTTAAAAAATATAATCAAAATTTAAGAGTTCAACCATAACTTGGAAAGTATATGTATGAATATAATGTTGAAAAGTTGATAATATTATTAGGAAAATAATTAATTTAAAAAATATAATAAAAATCTAAGAGTTCAACCATAACTTGAAAAGTATATGTATAAATTTATTTTTTACTTTAAGAGTTCGTATAAAGGGGAAATCACTCACGTGCCTCGAAAAAAGCCTATTATATATATATATATATATATATATTGATTGATTTACACAAAATATCATTACATGGTCCACCTATCAACCCCACAATTAAACCCACAATTACATGACCTACCTACTTTTACCCCTTTTACCCCTCCATTTTCCACATTTTTCTTAAACACTTCATTTTCCACCATGTTACCATTTGTGTGGATCAGAGGAAGTATATAAAATTATTTTACAAAAAATATAACTTTATGAAAGATATTTCCGTGACAAAACCAAATATATAACTTCCGTCATTCAAAGTTCTATATATTCCGATTTATAAACGGTCAAAATTTTAAAAGTTTGAGCTCTAAAAAGTAAATGGGTAGTTTGAATTGAATTGGAGGGAACATAATTTTTAATAATGTGTAAGTGACTTCATTCCAAGACTCAACTTAAACCTTTGTCAATTAAACTAACCCATAATCTTCCTCTTAGAATAAAGAAACACATAACAATTAAATAGTAATTGATGTCTTACGTAACGACATTGGTCTACATTGCTACTACGAGAAAGTTGAAATTTGTGTATAAAACATATACGCCCCTTGTATTGTATCTTGATCTCACAAATAGCCCAAATACTAGTCCTGAACACCACATCCGTCATAAGTTGATAACAATTTCAATAATTTAAAGCTGAGGAATAAACCAGGTCGGTCGAATATATGCACCGTGGATATCATCACCTTCATAAATACTCCATATCTCGTCACATTTGGCGTCATAAACACCCATATCATGTCCACCAAGCCCTTTCGCATATTTAGAGACGATATATTCATCATCGGTGAAATATATAAAGTTATGTTGAAAACATTTGGCCGAGACGGACATAGTTGTATTGCCACCTACAAACAATGTCGCTGAATCTTCAATTTCTTCCCATTTTCTGTGTTTAGGATCAAGTCTATAGACCGAAAAACTAAATGTTTCATAAACAGTGTCATAATCGTTATCCGTCTCATCATCTGAATTCGTCTCATCATCTGAATTCGTCACCATATCCTTGAATCGTAATACCATAAGGAGATCACAACCCGACTGTACCAAATAAAGTGCTCCCATCCCGCTTGTGAACTCCTCGGGCATTTCAAATTTACTTAAAGAATAATTCTTTGGCTTTACAAGCTCATGACCTTGGAAGTCCTCGATATTCCAATATACAAGCGATCCATCATTGTACAAAGCAAATACGTTACCATCCATCGCCACGACATCAAACAACGTAATAGTTAAATCTTGCTTGACGAATACTGATGTCCATGATCTATCCCCGTGTTTAGCAAAAACTAGGTGGTCGTTATTACCAGCAATTACCACAATAACAAACTCATTCTCAGGCACTTTGAGCACAATGAGCCTACTCAAAAACGACCCCAAAATCCAATTATTATCATATATATCCCTCCCATCTCCCCGTTCATTAAAAATGCTTTTATCAAAGATGATTTCCGCAGACGGGAAATGAATTTCAGCCTTAGTGAGTGGATTAAACAAGCGTACATTGAGGTTAAGGTCAACCATTGCAACCCAACCATAGTCTGAACCCCAACACCGTGCTCCAAGAGTCTCAGGGAGATTCAATTTGTAACACTTATTATTACTAGGATTAAAGATATTCCGAACACAATACGGATTATTATCGCTAGTGTTTTCAGCTAGTAAAAGCCATGGCATTGGTATCGGTCTCCACTTGTGCTTTATTAAGGATGAAATACAGTTCCAAGAGCGACATACCGCTGAAAAATAAATAAAATCTTCCACAGTTTCCAACTTCATTGCAATGTCACCAAGAAGATCGAGAGGCAATGTTGACCAATCACCAGCCATGATCTTGCAAAAAAAACCAATGGACCAATTTGAAAAATGATGACAGTAATATCAATAGCAATTACAATAACAATAACAACAATACTGATAAATAGGAACAGTAACAGAGAAAGGGGGCGGTGGGAAAGAAGAGCGAAGGATCTAAGAACTAAGATTATTTGCATTCTTACAGCAATTAAGGTAGACAGACACTGAGAAACATACAGTGATGCTAATTTAACAAACATAACTTAGCAAATGTTTGAACTGAATATCGTGAATTATTTTATTCATGTCTTAGCCAACTAAGTGATTCAATTCGGATAGCAAATATCTAACAGATCTCTACTATGAAAATATTAAAATTTGAGATACAATTTTCAAGTTTTTTCTGTGTCACAGATCAATCCAGCAAGTTTATATTATTAAAAACCAGATACAGCAATAACAGTATAACACCATCAACAGCTGAAAGATCGATATACGCAGCGGAAATAATAATTATACGATCCTTTAATAAACCTATTACATTCAAACTGATGTAAATAAGAGGGATTAATTACATACCTGGATTTAAGACGGATTAATAATTAACTCCGAAAGTACGAAGTCTCTAGTGTATCCACACCGGGTACGAATTACACTCTCAACCTTTGAGACGACTCGGAAATATGAGAACCCTTGAGAAAACCCTTTTTCTCTCTCTTCTATATTTTGGATGGAAAGCTAACTCAATGAGTTGTGTTCTTTTCCAATTACCAACTCCAAGTATTTATAGGGAAGAATAAAATAAACTCCTTATTTTATTTCCTTATTTTAATACTTATGGAACTCTTTCTCCTTTTATTATTATATCTTTTGTGTTAGCAATTAATACAATAATATGTCATCTAGATACTTTAATTATTATCATATAATAATATAAAGTCATCTTAAGTGTAAACGTTAACCCGTAAGTGTGTGACCATCTAGGTTCAACATTAAGCCAGTAGTAATTAACGTTACCGATCCAATTGGGTCTGGGGCATAATTCCAACAATCTCCCACTTGGCCCAGAGTCAATCGTCTTAATTACTAATCGAGGTTGACGTCTAACAACACTCCTCAACGACTGGATAATGTGAATATCAACATCCGATGAAGACGAACCTGGTTAAGGGTAATGTATCATTTCCTTCCATCTTTCCAACTCCAGATCATCCTAGGGTATTTGATTTAAAATAACTGGGTTAGATGTAACAGTACGGAGGACTGTTGTTTTGTGAGGGTAACTACTCGAATTATGGATGCAACAGTGTGCTGAACTGTTGAATTTGGCAGCGGAACTGACTCTTATGATAGGTAAAACTCGTGAATTTGGAAGGTAACAAGGATAGTAATATGAATCTCACTCTTAGCCTCGCAAGGATTTGAACTCGAGACACAAGAAATCAGCCTCGCAAGGTTGATCAACTTAATTAAACTCGCAAGCCTAATTAAAACACGGTTCGCAAACCAAAACAATTTTATTGCTTAATTCTTATGTGAATAATCTGAAAAATAAGGTCACAATTGATCCTTATTTATAATAACTAGCTAATCCTAACCATGCTTGAAGAGCAAGGTAGTAATCTTTCCTAATAATAATATAATAATAAAATAACAACTTTAACTAGTATTAGGAAACTAACAAGATTTCCTAATCTTATTCGAAATAAATAAACTAATTAACTAATCCTACACGGTTTTGGACACCGTGTCTTCTACCCTTCCTAGGAAACCGTGTATACTACTCGGCCTGGGAATCATACCCTTTGCTCCTGCATCAGTATGGTTAAAAACTGTCAAACCCTGTTAGATAACCACTATGTTCCATGTCAATCACTATGGTTGGCGAATCGACTTCAAGAAACTCATTTCTTGAAACATTCATTTGTCTTGGCCAAGGTCTTGATACAACCAATAAGATTTATGACAACATAGAGTTCAAACTCGTTACCTCGAGTTGATGGATTCCATCCGACTCACCACTAACTTCATAGGTACTCAATTAAACCCAATAACCGTTCAACTAGTATTTTTACACACTAGTTGTCAGGCATCAAAGTATAACAAGTATTCTATTAATTATAATGGTGAACTCAGGTGAAAGGAAAAAGAATTACATTCACTCCTTATGAGAATTTCCACATTGACAGTTAATAGGTAAAACAACCACTGGGAAACCTCCTTTCGGTCAGTTCAATGATCATATCTCCATATGGTCACCTATACATACAACGTAATGAATGAGATCCATTATATTCATCCAATGAATAAAGTTGTACATATATTAGTCCTTCTGGATCATCAAAGCCCCTTTTGATAACCCTTGGACCAAGAAATTCTTTTGATCAAACCCTCTAATGCTTGACTCTCATTATTATAATCTCCATTATAATGTCAAGCATACAGTTAAATCAAGGACTTATCACATATGGTTCTCAAACACAATATGATAAAAAACAATGCCATTTTATTAATATCAATTAATAATAAATAAAACAATATGAAATGTGTTCAAAATATGTTACATAACGATTGGGTCTAGAGCATAATTTCAAAAATCATCTCCCACTTGACCTAGAGCCAATCACTCATGAACTTTAATCCAATACTCCACTTATGCTTATCAAAATCTTTTGATCCAAGCGCCTTCGTGAAGGGATCTGCGGGATTTTCTTTTCCTTCTACCTTTTGTACTTGAACATCTCCACGTTCAATAATTTCTCTAATCAGATGAAACTTTCGCAGAACATGCTTAGATCGTTGGTGTGACCTTGACTCTTTGGCCTGTGCAATAGCCCTAGTATTGTCACACATTAAAGGAACAACTTCCTTCACTGAAGGAACTACACCAAGTTCAGTTAAGAACTTTTTAATCCAAACGGCTTCCTTAGCAGCATCACATGCAGCTATATACTCTGCTTCAGTTACTGAATCTGCAACTGTGGCTTGTTTGGAACTCTTCCAACTCACTGCTCCACCATTCAGAGTGAAAACAAAACCAGAGGTAGACTTGCTATCATCCTTGTCTGATGCAAAACTGGCATCAGTATAACCCAAACAATTAAGGTCATTGTCTCCATAAATGAGGAATTGGTCCTTAGTCCTTCTCAAGTACTTAAGGATGGATTTCACCACTTTCCAATGTTCCTCGCCTGGATTCCCTTGGTACCTACTCGCTACTCCTAGCGCGTAAGCAACATCAGGACTTGTACATGTCATAGTATACATGAGAGCTCCCACTGCACTTGCATATGGGACTTTGCTCATGCGTTCCCTCTCTTCTAGAGTCTTAGGACAATCCTTTCTAGATAGAGAGATTCCAGAGCCTATTGGTAAATAGCCCTTTTTGGAATTTTCCATGTGATACCTCTTTAAAATTGTATCAATGTACATAGACTGGGAGAGTCCAAACAACTTCCTTGATCTATCTCTATAGATCTTTATTCCAAGAATATAAGTTGCTTATCCCAAATCTTTCATAGACAACTGTTTAGATAGCCAAGCCTTTGTCTCTTGCATGGTTGGTACATCATTTCCCATTAGTAAAATGTCATCAACATATAATACTAAGAAAATGATAATGCTCCCACTAACCTTCTTGTACACACATGGCTCCTCCTCACATCGCACAAAATTGAACTTTTCAATTGTCGTGTGAAAACGGATATTCCAACTACGAGAAGCTTGCTTTAATCCATAAATAGATCGTTGAAGCTTACATACTTTATCATTAGAAGATGGCAATGTGAAACCTTCAGGTTGAGTCATATAGACATCTTCCTTTAACTCCCCATTGAGGAAAGCTGTTTTCACATCCATTTGTCATATCTCATAATCATAGTATGCACCTATAGCAAGCAGAATCCGAATAGATTTGAGCATTGCCACAGGGGAGAACGTTTCTTCATAATCAATACCTTCCTTTTGATTATACCCCTTGGCAACAAGACGGGCTTTATAGGTCTCAACCTTACCGTCTGCTCCAATCTTTTTCTTAAACACCCATTTGCATCCAATGGGTTTTAAGTCTTTAGAGTTATCAACCAAAGTCCACACTTTGTTGATTTTCATAGACTCCATCTCGGATTCCATAGCCTTTAGCCATTTCTCATGGTCTGGACTTGCCATAGCCTCTTTGAAGCATCTAGGATCGTCATCAATGTGAGTTATATCATCAATATGATTAGCCTCATCATCTTGCACTAATAGATTTAATCTATTTGGTGCACGACTTTCCCTAATCGACCTTCTTAGAGGCTCATGTACTATTTGATTTTCTGGTTGCTCAGGTTCCACGGTTGATTCATTAATCAACTGATTTTCCTCAACATTTGAGTTTTGACCTGTTAATGGCAACTTTAAAACATCAAATAAAGGTTGCTCATTTGGCATCTCATGCTCCTGAGTTATTGTTGACTCATTGGTATCTTTGATCTCATCAAGATCTATTTCTACACCATGACTTCCTTCTTTAAGGAATTCCTTTTCTAAAAAGGTTGCATTTCTGGCCACAAACACTTTGTGTTCAGAAGGGTGATAGAAATAGTATCCCATAGTCTCCTTGGGATAACCAACAAATCTACATTTGTCAGATTTAGCTTCAAGCTTGTCTGATTGCAGTCGCTTAACATAAGCTGGACAACCCCAAATCCTCAAATGTTTAAGGTTAGGCTTACGTCCTTTCCATATCTCATATGGTGTTTTAGTGACTGCCTTAGTGGGAACTTTATTTAATATGTACGCAGCAGCTTCCAAAGCATATCCCCATAGGAAAATAGGAAGATCAGTGAACCCCATCATGGATCTCACCATATCTAATAAGGTTCGATTTCTCCTTTCTGAAACACCATTATGTTGTGGCGTTCCGGGAGAAGTCCACTGTGACAAGATCCCATCTTGTCTTAAATAATCAATGAACTCATCACTGAGATACTCACCTCCACGGTCAGATCTCAGTGCCTTTATATTCTTACCAGTTTGTTTTTCAACTTCACTGTGAAATCTTTTGAACATTTCAAAGGATTCTGACTTATGTTTCATTAGATAAACAAATCCAAATCTTGACATATCATCAGTGAAAGTTATAAAGTAAGAATATCCACCTTTAGCTTGAACTTTCATTGGACCACATACATCAGAATGTATGAGTCCTAAAAGCTCACTAGCCTTTTCTCCAGTTCCAGTAAAAGGAGATTTGGTCAACTTTCCTAGGAGACAAGATTCACAAGTGTCATATGATTCATAATCATATTGACCAAGGCACCCTTCACGATGCAACTTGTTTACTCTTTTCTCACCAATGTGATCAAGCCTACAATGCCAAAGGTAAGTTTGATTCCCTTGATTATTTCTCTTCCTCTTTTGGCCAGAAACAGTCATAATAGGACAAATCACTAGCTCAGGTAAAACATAAAGACCAAATTGCAAATAACCATTCACATATAAATCATCACCATGATAAATAGAGCATTGATTATTATAGAAAATTGTTCTGAATCCACACTTGTCCAAAGACGAGATGGAAACAATGTTCGAAACAAACTTAGGAACATAATAACAATCTTCTAAAGTTAAGGTCTTGCCATTAGGCATTCTAAGAAAGACGGTTCCTACAGCTAGGGCAGCATCATTAGCTCCATTCCCGACTTGCAGGTTGACCTCTCCCTTCTTTAACCATCTATTGATCCTTAAACCTTGCAACATATTGCAAATGTTAAAGCTACTACCGGTATCTAATACCCATTTAGTAGTATCAATAGTTGTCAAAGAAATCATGAAAACATTTTTCATAATTGTTTTACCTTGTTGCTTGTCCTTCAGAGCTATCTTATACTCTGGACAATTTCTTTTCCAGTGTCCTTTTTTCTTGCAAAAGAAACATTCATCCTCTGACATGGATAGTCATCACCCTCGTACTCATACAAGAGATACTAACCATATCCACAGATCCAGATTTAACTAAGGACTTAGATATCTCATATCTAGTAGCCTTACTCTGGAACTCATACATCTTCTTAAGATGTGCAATGATCTGTGAAAGAGTCATATTTTCATATTGCCTTTGAAGTTCATGACTCATGGAGGCCAAAATAATGCACTTTGCAGCAGTACTCTTTTCAGAGTACTCTGCACATGCATCTAATGCACTTGCATTACTTTCCCCTTCTAGAGGTGCTACCATAGCGACCTTATCGATCACATCGATTAGCTTTTCATGCATGAGAACAATTCTCAAGTTCCGGTACCAATCATCAAAATTGTTACCAGAGAGTTTGTTTGCATCAAGAATGTTTCGCAGTGTAATACTAGCCATTATGAGAAATCTGATACAAAAGGAAAAACAGAAAACAAGAACACAAAACATACATCATTAAGACATGGACTTTATCTAAATGATAAACAATAAACTTTAAAACATGAATGAGCCCCTTGGTAGTCAAGTCGTTTCTCAAACATAATTAAAGTCCTGGTACATTACCATTAATATTTCATCATATGAAATTAAACCAGGCTCTATAATACATAGTCCCCTGGTAGTCAGGTCGTTCCTATTAGTATAGTTGAGTTCATCCACCCTTGTGACAGAAAATTAGTTAATCGCATACCCTCTGGGTAATCCAGACTATAAGTACAAAATTAAATAACTTTTCTTCACACTTGTATCATATACAGTAGACAATATTATTTATCTCTGAACTACAAGTCCCCTGGTAGTCAAGTCGTACCTTGTAAACAAAATTAAATTCTATTGACTACTTGGATGGAAAAGTCTCATTGACAAAATATCGTAAATTATTAAAACAATTTTAATATCACGATTGGTCATATCTCATATAACCTTCAAAAATTATTATTGACAACACCACAACGATCATCGAAACAGTTTCGATAACGCTAAAAAAAATTCATTACGAATATGAACTCAACTGAACAATAGTTTGCTAGACGGTTGAAAATAAAAAAAATATGCGGGCTTAAACTATCAAAACATAGTTGCTGTCAAAAAACTATGCATATTTTACAATTGTTCAGAAAATCATTACGTAATAATGATTAGCAGGCATAGCTAAAACAAATAGTACTATTAAAACCCATTGAATTAATTGTGTAAATAAAACACACAAGTTTCGTTCACTACAACGCACTAACAATTAGTGCAAATCAGTAGGCAGCCAATCAGATGAGAGACAAGGTTGAGCAAAACCAACTTATCAATTATTTTAATCAACTAGACAAGTACTATGGAACATCTGATAACAATTATCTATCTTCTGTAACCTTTCTAAATGCATGAAGTTGGAAAAGATTTCTTATGAATAGTATTGAGACCAAGACTAACCCAACCCATCCCAAACTAACCCAACCCATGTTTGTTTAACCAAACTCTCCTCCTCCATTCATTTCCTTCTTGTCTTCCCACTAAATCCCCTTTTTACACCTTTTTCATCCTATTTCCTCTGATTTTTATATTATCTTAATTTGTTGAAGAAGAAATATAGCAAGGTAAAGTATCCTTTTTTGCTTTTCATTGTTATAGATCTGTATTTTCGATTGTGACCTCATTTCCATCTTCTTGATGATTTTAGTTTGATTAGTGCCTTTCAGTTTGGATTTTAATTGATGGGTCGTTATTAGGGTAAGGTTTAATTTTAGATAAGGGGGCTAGCCTATGTTGATGATTGCGGCAGAACCATGTACACGGCGATTGCCTTGCATAAATATAGTGATCTCCTTCGGATTACTGTCAAATATAAAGATGACCGAAGGAAGGTATAGGTATAAGGATGATGATCCCAAGAAGATTACTGTCAAATTTTGACGTTCGGAGAGGTTGAACAAGCTACTATGGAGAACACACCCGGAGATGAATTTCAGAAGTCTATCATACCAAAACTGGGTAAGAAACTGGATATCGTGCTACTCAATTGACTTACCCGTAGAGTAGTATTTCACATGTGCTAACCTTCCCATCCATTTACAACCACTCATTTTGACTTTACCGTCTCTCCCACACTTTTTCCCAATTTCCCGTTTCTATTACTCATTCCTCATTCACTTAGTTACTAATTTTCTCCCTCCAATTTTTCATCTTACTCATTTTGCTTATTTATTTTGATCATCGTTTGCTTTTCCGCTTAATTTTAATGCAGTTGCAATTGTTGAGAACAGACAACATCGGGTCATGTTCAGCCACCAATGCCGTTTAATTATTTAGATCTTTAGTTTTAATGTTGGTGTACAGTGTACTGATATAGAGGAGGAAGTGATAGTTAGGCATATCACCCTCTCTTAATTCTGCTGTATTTATCTTTTCGCTTACCAATTTACATCAATGAATCTTGCGGTATTTTTTTGCCAGATTTGGAACGACATTGGCGTGCCTATTCTAGGTGGCAAGAGCAAAATCAGAGATAGACTTTGGTGGTATTGCCGAAGATAGGAGTGGATCTTATAATAAGCGGTTTGTATCCATATACCTGTGCTATTTGATATCACATTATTAGAAATACTATATTTTTCTGTTCAGTACAAACTTTTGATTTTTCTATTTCAATTTTTCATCAGCTTTATATTAAGTCTTCTCTGTCTTATTTCTTTGATTCTATAATCTATATATTATGTTTTCCAATCGTGGGCAGTTTGGGGAGAACACAAGTAACTCAATCGGTAATACCCTGTCTAATTGTTATACTTTTGTGTGATCTATGATTTGATAACTTGTTACGGATCCACTGACCATACTTCCTTTGAAACATGAAAGATATGTGTCTTAGTAAAGATGACCTCTGGTTCAAACTAATGGACAAAAACACTGGCTGGAAACCTTTGAACAACAAACAACATTTTATTTGATAATTAGTTACATTATTTTAATTACTATTCTCAATAATAACCATCACCTCAACTTTGATAGTGTCTTTAGCTAAAATCTCCTTTTATTTGTTATATCATGTAAGGGACATGTTTCTTAAAATCAAGAGATTCTTTACCATGATCAAATTTTAAAATTCTCTAATTTTTGGCGCTTGTAGGTGTGTTGGCAAAGATCGATCTCTCAACTTGACTTAAGTCAATTAAGGCTCTGTGTAAGTAAATTCGTAGCCCTGTCTTCGCTCAAATTTTATTTGCACTATATTTGTGTCAGTTTGTGTGAGTGCCTGAGTGGTATTGTCTTGAAGGAGTACTTATGGCATAGTGATAACACAAGGGTAGGCTGCAAGCTTCTTACTACCCTTTGTAACATGCGAGAACCCTCCCTGAGTCACTAGAGTAATGATGTTGTTATGAGGGTGAGGGTGTGAGTAATGCTGCTCTTAAGTCACTTGGTAATGCTTCTCTTTGCAATACGCAAGAGCCCCCTCAAGTCATTATGCTTTGTTGTTTTCCCATGTTCTGTAATGTTTGGTTTCCTTAAGATTGTTGGCCTTTTTATGTTTGGGTTTATACTCACTATCATTTGGAATTACAGGTCTGGGTAAGACTTGAGTCTTGCGTTTCTCTGATGGTTTCTCCAGATCAAGTTTCATTACAACCATACAGGTCTGGTCAGATTTTTCTGGTTACCCATTTTTAATGTTGTAGAATAAGTCTTAGGTACATCAATAATTTGTTTTATAATTATTATTCTGAAAAGAAAGTTGCTTTCTAGAAGTCTGGTTCATGGTTCCTATCTCTGTAATTGACATTTTTTTTAATACGCTATTTAGAAATTCACTCAAAGTTTCTTTCTTTTAAGTTGATACTTGTATTTGCATGTGACTCATTTGGTTCTTTAGTATATTTTGGCATATAAAGAAACCAGGGTTGCTAAACAAGATGCAACTTTAAGGTCATTATTGTTCATGTTTTGGTAGTAATAAAAATATGAGTTTTTAAGCGCCTCAGGTATATACAGGATCTCAAAAAGATACCTTTTTTTGTTCTTTATTTGTGATTTCATAGTTTTTTATGATTTGAAGTTTGATTATATAGTGTATGTTTGTTGAATGATCTTATTCTTGGTTGAAATTCTAATTGTGTACAAATTGTTATTTAAGATAGTTGTAATAAGCGTGAAAGGGATCTAGAAAAAATAGTTCATGTGGCAGGTTAGTAATGAACATTGATTAGCGTTACAGGTGTGTTTCTGGATCTTTTTCAACTTAGGACGATCTTACGAGAGACTTATTGCTGATTGAGTGCGAATTCTAAATTATGATGGGTGTAAGCGTGAAATGGATCTAAAGCAACCAATGTAGTCGCCTGGTAATGCGCATGGTTTTAGATCCGTTACAACTTAAGACAGCTGTAAGGAAGATTTACTAATGAATGAATGCTTGAAAGTTGACAATCCATAAGCTTTTGCTGCAATCGAAAGTGAGATTACATGTGTTGTTGCAATTTTTTTGTGATTTGAGGGGAAAAGAAAAATGGAGTGAATTAGCAGAAAGGAGATTGTGTTATCTGCTAGGAGTACTTTTCAGCACATTTACTTTGTGTGATTTGTTTGTTATAGATTCGAAATTTGGATTTTGACATGCCTTTGACGTTGATTTGTGAAAGAAATGTATTTTATCATTAAAGTATCATGATTCTCTTTTGTTCATATTGCGAATTGTGATAAACAAGAATTAGTGTTGAATCGTTGGGTTCCTCACCCGTTTGAGCTAAGGTTTTTTTTATTTTATAGTACTTTTATTTATTTATTTATTTTACATTAGTTTGCTTGTTTCAGTTATTGCTTATATAGTTGATATATTTAGGATGTGATTACAGTTGTTGAGAAAGACGAGAATCGGGGTAAATTTTTCAGGCTGTAGATCATATACAAATAATTAATTCCGGTGGACAATAACTTCTGCAGCATCAATTACGATGAAAAGGAAGAGGGTTGAGCAATGAAAGCAGCGCATAGGAGAAATCGAAATGGTGTATTCTGCTTCCATGGTGGAGTGATGGCGCTGGACCTGAAGGTATGAATTATGGTGTCAATGTCTTACTCTTGAATTGTAGTGTTACATGTTAATATTGTACAGAGAGAGATGTTAATATCTGGGATTTGCTGTGTTCAATCGCATCCCTTCAGCCAATTTTTTTGGGGATAATTCTATTGTAACGCATGTCATAGTTATTGAACTATAACATTCTAATTCTATTGTAACGTCAATAATATGAACGCTTTAAGTCTACAACTGACTAGATATATTATGTGAGTAACTCCACATGTGGTCTTGAGTATTTTTTTCTTAGCCTTTTTTGTATGCTTCAAGTAGTTTACAGCCTTTATATGTGCTTTTTCCAGATTTCTGATAAAGAGCCTTTGATTTGCCTGTGCTTTTGCTTCAGAGGTAAACATTTTATTTTGGCAATATTTTTAGATCAAGTGCACTAGGGTTTTTACAAAGAAGATTTAGGCTATCAAGTGATTAAATAACTATGTTATATAGGTTATCGAGTGATTACAATTATTTCTGATGTTTTACTCAAAAGTAAATTTATTTGTGATGTATTCTTTGTCTGACATTTGATTCAACTGCCTGATTCAATTTATTCGGAATTTGAGGATATTTGATGATTGATAAAAAAAGAATATAAGGTTTCGCACTGAAATCATACGTGCCGGTTTACGTCTGCAAGATGTAGGGAGTAGGCTAGGTGTGGAAGGTTGGAGATGGTTTATTTGCTTATGGTTTATTGGAGGTCGAAACACCTCTTCTGTGGTTCTGTCGCTGAAAATGGTCGAAACATCTTTACTTGCGTCCTCCCTTCTTTATTACCTCCAACATTAATAGTGTGTCCAATCTCTATCGCCACTGGAGGCTTCCAGGTCAGATGTTCAACCTACACCAACTTCTTCAGTTCACCCATCTCATTCTTCGAGTTTCCCTAACTGTCATGCGATATTGCCGGCTGTTTCACGTGCTCTTTCTCGCTCCATCAAAGTTGCCTAATTATGGTGAGTACGCTTTCCTGGCCTATTTTAGGTCTTTAATTTGTTTTCAAAAGTCTTGGCTTTGGCTAAGTCTAAGGCTACATCGTCGATAGTTGGTCTGATTTTTTGCAAGCTCAAACTATGCGAGTGCTCATGTGCAATAACTTAGTTTGTGAATTTGTGGCTTGTTTAAAGTTTAGAATCAATTCCAAAAAAGAAAGCTACCATGAAAAGCGGTGTTGGATCTAAATATGATTTTTGAGTTTGTACTGCTTTTGAGTGTAGGGTGTGAGTCTGGTGTTGGGTTTTAGCTTACACAAAATTTCAGACGAGTGCCCTTATCATAGTAGTTACGCATTGCTATCTATTTGTCTTTGCTGTAGGTAAGATTTTTTTAAATTTAGATATACTCTCAGATAATTGATTAGAAGCGGAAAACATGACATGTTAATATGACATGTTAGTCTTTTGCTTTGCTATTCACAATAAGATCGTCGTTGTGGTCAATATCATCATCTGACTCATTGAAATTCACAATGGTTTTAGTTCATCGTTGTGGTCAATAACATCTATGTCATTAATTACATAGCCGTTAGTTTAACAGATGAAATCGTGAACGGTGATACTCGGGTACGTATGAATTACCACCAAATTTGTCTTTATAGCTCTCTATACTTGACTGAACAGTGTGGTGCTAGAAATAGTGACCTCTGACAAGGAAAAAGGGGTTTACAATAGTCTGAACTAAATCGCATATGTTATCTATGATAGGAGGAAGGTTTAAAATGTAGTGTAGGATGAAGTTCTCATTTTTTTAGTTACACATACTGATTACTAGATATCTAAAATCTCCTAGCATTTAAATGCGAAGAATGGAGATATCTGTAATAAAAAAACCTTTCCACTTCTTTTTTACCTCACCAACACAAAGGAGAGCTTTCTTTCTATGTATGTCTCATAACTTTTTGAAATTGGCCGGTCTCGTTTTACTCCCTACAAAATCAAATTTATAGAAGCTTCAAACGGAGGAAAAATGTTGTTATTGATCGACGAGATTGAAAATTGCAAGTTGGAAGTCAGATTTATTGTCAGGAGGCTGCTAAAACAATGGTTGGCGTCAGTTACTTGTCTTAAGAAGTCGGGCTGTCCAAATGGCGTCATTATGGTTGTTGGTCTATTAGATTTAAGTTGGAATTGTACGTTTGTGGTTCACTCAAACTTTTTATCCCGGATTAATTTGATGTATTAAATGAAATTTACGTAAGCACCATGATGTACCCTCTCGGATCCGAACACAGAGTTTTAAGAAAGTGGCCTTGTTGTAGGATGAAGTGAGGTTTCTAAGTTTAGGTGGTTAGGTAGTCACCTTGAGAACTCTAACAGAACACTAGAAACATAGTGTCGCGTGCTTAAAGTCTAGAAATCGGGACTATTCTCAGTATGTATTTTGTGTTATTGGGTGTTTGATGAAAACTTTTCAAGGTACCATGTTTAATATCTCTAGAATGTCCGTTGTCTTCATTTATATAACTAGAACAGTCTTCTCCAACCATATTCGTTGGGATCCCATTGGATTAAAGGTGCTCTTAAAGTAATTTGGAAAGGTATTATTAAAACTCGAACAATATTTAAAGTAAGCAAGTGTCAGTTTAATAAGTTAGAACCATAGAATTAATATAGAAAACTAATTAGGATGGAATTAGCATTTCCTTTTTGAAAAATGTTAGGGTACCACGCACCACTGACTACTGACTTTCACTCTTTCAGTACCACTCTTTCTTTCCTTCGGTTTGTCGTTCGACACAGATAAAAAGTAGCAGCAGCAGCACTTGTTTCACTCTCAAAAGAGATTTGTTGTATGAATTGAACCGCTAATTAATGATTTGGCGTCTTTTAATGAGGATGTGTGTCTAAACTTGGCACGCATGATTAATCCATCATATTTTCTTACACAAATATGCTTAAAGACGTTCATTTAGATTCGATGTCCCTTGTTTGGTGTTATCACTTTTTTCTAGAAAAGGAGAAAAAGGTGTTGGTCTAAGGTGAAATAGATGTGTCGTGTGAAGCAGTAACTCAACAAGTTTATTTTCGGATAAAGTCCACTAATCACACAATTCAACGGTGTGGAGGAATTGAAGGAAGGAGATCAAAAATAGAGTAGGTTATATGAAGGAGCAGTAGGTCTTGTTTGCGACGGATCGGATCTTGCGACGGGTATTTTGTGAGAGTAAATGGGTAGAGGGGACAAGGTGGGCACCCCCCTATGTGCTTCTCTACTCAACCTTAATGGGTATTTTGTGAGAGGATATGGTATCCGTCTTAAGCTTGTGACGGATAGTGTCCGTCACAAATGAGAATTTGTGATGAAGGAGCAGGAGAGGTAGGTCCTGAAAAAGGATGACTTGTAGATAATAAATGTATTATTGAAGATATTATGACAATACGTCTTGTCTCAAATTGTGTCTCATGTGAAATAAACACGTATATTATTTCGTATATAATTATTTGTTTATTGATTTGTCTAATATGTAACACTGTCTCATTTGGAGTGATGTATTTGTTATGATTTTGATTGGTCCTTTAATTGAAGCACTTTTCAAAGAATATGAGCTATTTTTCTTGGTTATTCATTACGATAGGGGAATTGAAATATGAGGAAAGAACCAGGTTTGCGTATACTGATTACAATACTGAATACTAGGATATATTAGTATAGCGAGTGGATTATTTCTCCTTTAAAAATTAGCTAGGAAACTTTCAAGTGGGAAATTATAGGGTAAAGAAGGATGAGGAACATGGGTGTTCGGGTGTGTTAGGGAGTGAAAGAAGGGAGGAAGATGAGCACAAAAGGGATGAGGTGAGATAGAGGGAAATGAGAGAGAATGATAAGGAATAGACATGGGCGAAGGATAAGGTGATAAAATGAACATGAAGTGGGGAACACAGAAGAAACTGAGGGAGGAGGATGAGGAGGAAAAGAAATCATAGACGGATAAATTGAAGGAGCAGGATAAGTAGGGGAAGAGATTCACATAAAAAGGAGGACATTAAGGTGACAGGGGGGTTGAGAATAAAAGGAGGAAGGGGAGGAGGAGGAAGAAAGGATCAGAGCAAAAAAAGGGAGTAGAAATGGAATATGGGCACCGAGAAGAAGAAGAAGAAGAAGAAGAAGAAGAAGAAGAAGGTGGTGGAAATGAAAACAAAAGGAGGAAAAGATGAAGGACAAGGAGAAGGAGGACGAGGGGAAAGGTAAAGGTATGGAAGAGAAAAAAGAGAGGATAAGCAAATGATGAGAGCCTTGTAGACCATTTGCGTGATTTGATGTAAGGGTTTTTAATTCGGAAGAAACAATTGCCTAAGAGATTGTCAACTATGACTAATCTAGAGACATCCGAATTCACAATTATAGATCGTTTATAGGATGGTATGAAGAATTTACTTTATAGACCGTTTACATGATTCCATGTAGTATGACCAAAAATATACACGACATGTTTAGTGGAGATTTCATATCCAAATTAGGGGACCGTGCGACGTGTTTATCATATTGTATAATGCCCACTATGTTCCATATAGGCGTTTTCGGCTAGATGATGGGAAACATTATTTTCTAATTCAAATGCATACGATTGTTATCTTGGGTTTACAAAACTGTAAAGCATGTAATTGAATGTTACGTATAAAGATGGTAATCTTACATCTTGTCGTCTTAGACAAATGAGTGTTATGCCTGGACCGTTGTTATCATTTACTATACTTCATAATATATTGTATAAGCGTTCTAAGGCTCATGATGAGCAAAAAAACTAAGATACTCACATTAGTATAACACAAAGTTGTGCGACAAAAAAAAACAAAATTGGGGAACTATGCGTAAAAAAAGTGTGGGATGCAAGTGAAGAAAGAGGAAAGGTAAACTGAGTCTAGGGGACGAAAATATGGAAATAAATGACGGTGGAGGGAGAATAAGAAGAGAGAAGGCAATTGGAACGGAAATATGGAGATAAATGGGTGGAGGGAGAACGGGAGGAGAGAAGGCAATTGGGTTGTGAGGCGGCAACATTAACGAGAACAAAGGAAGAGGAATCTGAGAAAAAGCGGGAAGGGGAGAGGAATATAGGGAGGAAATGAGGGCTTAGGGGAGGAGGACAAGTAGTATGGGGAGAAGAGGAATCAAAGGTGCGAATGAGGGAAGGGGAAATGGATGAATTAAGAAAGAGACTAAGGGGAAAGAAGATAAGATGGGGAAAGGGAAATGAACGGATGCGAGCAATAAGAGAGGAGGAAAGAAGAATGGAAAGAGAGAAGAAAATAGGGAGATAAGTAGTAGTAGGAGCAGTAGCACAAGGAAAATGGGATGAGAAGTAACGTGAGAGTAAGTGGAGGAGGAAAAATGAGGGGTATATAAGGAGGATGGACATGAAAGGTATATGGGATGGGGGAAGGGGGAAGGGGAAGGGAAAAGGGAACAACAAGTACTACTAAGATGAGAAGAGGGTGGTTTAGGATGTGATGCCATTGTAGAAAAAATGGGGATAGACAAGGGGGAGGATGAAGAGGAAGGTAAGCAGAAATGAGAAGGAGAAAGAAGAAAAGAGTGGATAAGGGCTGTTGTATGAAAAGAGAAGGGAGAAAAGATGAAGTAGTTGAGGACGCGGGAGAAAAAAATGAAAAGTGAAAGAGGAGGATAAGGGAGATGGGGAAGAAGCGGTGAAAGGAGAGGAGTAGAAAGTGGGAGTAGTAGTGATAAGAAGAAAAGTGATTATAATGAAAAATTCAAAAAATTACAAGAAAACTCACTTAAAAAAATATAATTCCGTATTATCTGCTTCGTATCAAGCTAGAAGTTGAAATTTGAAATTTTTTTTCAACACATACTGATTTTAAAACTTAAGTTAAGATAAGTTATGTATAAGTTATTTAAGAGGAAAAATAACAATTGCAAAATGAGAAAGGCGGATTATTTTACATGTTTTGCGAATTTGTGAAAAATCAGAGGGAAGCATTCGCACTTAATAGTTTAAGCTACTGGTTCTCTAACAATTACGATAAACCATTACTAGAAATTGCGTGACATGTGGCTCAAAATTCAGCATTATAATTCAGCGTTTAACTTGACATGTAGACCTACATTAAGTGCCGAAATTGGGGGACCGCACGCGATAGCGTGCGGACCAACAACTAGTACCCTTTAAAAAGAGAGAACTCCAAATTACTGTGCTTATGAATAGTCTTTCCATATGCCCCCTCAACCGTCGATTGCCTTGCATCTCTGCCCTCCATTTCTCTCCCACTCTCACTGCATACTCTTAATTACTCATTTCTCATCCACTCATTTCTCATTCCTCATTCCTCATTTCTATCTACCTGCTCACCCTTCACTTTGCAGCGCCCTAACCGACGCAGCCATCCATTCCTCCAAAAGTCGACGACCCTCCAACTGAAACCTACCATGAAGGCCCGTTTATTTTTCTCCCCAAAGGTATATATTCCTACTGCATATCTCTTGGCTTGGTAGTTATCTTCTCCTTCTCAAATTGTTTTGTGTTCATCAATTTTGTTCATTGTTAGGGTTTATGATCGATTGAGTTTTGAAATTATGATTTTTAGGTTTGTTGGAGTCCTTTTCTGGGTACTTATCATACTTCCTTTTCTGGGTACTTATCATACGTTTCAAGTTCTTTAATTTAGAACTCTTTCTTTTTTCCTTTTTTTGGTTATTATTGTATTCCTGGGGTTGGAGTTTTGGGCTGCTAATCGGAGATGTGGCCTTCTTTATATTGCTTTATTCTATATGTAGATTGTCGTTGTTGTGGCTGCAGTTGTTTCGAGCTGCGGACTGAGAGCTTAAGCTCAGAACCATACAAATTGATTCCAACCCTAATAATTCAAATCCCGCTTATTTGTATTATTTTGTTTTTTTTTCGTATTTCTGTTTGCGTTCTTTATATCTTATCGTTTACTATTTTTGATTATGGTTTTCTGGGTTGGTGGCTTACGGTTTGCATATGTTCATTTATGCAGGACAATTTTTCATTTGCTTAGAATGTCTTGATATTATTTTGGGCACCTCTGGATTTCCCGGGGTCTTGAGTTTACCACTTCCCTTGCAATAGGTCATCTGATCAGAACTTTTGTATTACTTTTGTTGCTTTTATATATTTTTAGATAGCCGACTCTTCCGCTGACTTTAGAAATTTAGAAATTAGGTTTGTATTCCTGGGGTTTGAAATCTACTTGGATGTTCATTTGTACCTAAACGCTTATTTTCTTCGGTTTTCTCACTTACTCAGTTTTCCATTTTATTTTGCCGCAGGTTGCTTGCCCGTCTACTTAGAGGCAGAATGGTTTGTGCTTCTAACGAGTTTGGTGGCTTCATATAAACCGATGTTGTTTATCTCTGCCCGGGCGTGAAGGTAGCCGCTACCATTTCATCAAGAGTGTTAGAGCAACTCTGTTGAGAGGGAAGTTTATTTTATTCTGAAAAGCATACTCTTTTACTAAATTTCTATGTTTGTTTGTTAGATCCTTATGAGGTTAGATAATACTATAATGGTGTGAATACTACCGTCGGTGATTTAAATTGTACTTACATTCCAAGTGCTTCTTAAAATATACATTTGCAGTTACAAGTTAGGGGCCTTGTAGAGGGCAAGGGGGGAGAGAGAGAGACGCTCTTCATGTGGTATTTTCTTGTCGATTTAGAGTTCCATCTTATTGGCTAAACTCTAGATGATATTTCTTAACTGTCATGGAAGCCAATACCTAGCCCAGTTGTAGTTCGTCAGCCGAAAGTTGCGCTTGGTTCTACCCTGAAGTCTGCTTGGTTCTACCACGGAGTCTGAAGGATAATTTAATTTGCGTGGACTGTTATTATGGAATGAACATGTTCTAATTATTTCTAGCTGATATATCCCTTAGCTTAAATACTCTAATCGTAGGCTCGTAAGTCATAACTTACAAGAGAGTCGAAAAGTAACCCGATGGTTTGTCAACCAAGAGTTAATTATGCTTCTACTCTCAAATCTGGAAGTATAAGTTTAATTGTTTGGACATGTTCTTATGTTATAGACAAGTTTGTTAGCGATGGTCAGACGTGTTACCCGAAGTTCAATAGTTTGTAATATATATGCTAGATGCCGTGTTGAGTGGCAATTTCTAAAGAGCCTTTTGGGCTTCTTGTCTTCTACTGATCCTCATCATTAAAAGGCTAGGCAAAGTGACCTTACAGGTTGCAAGTTTGCAGACAACGGAAGTGTCTTACTCACTTTGTAGTTTTAATTTAGTTACATGGCTATATATGTGTATATAGTGATTTGAACAATTAGATTGGGATCTGAATTTGAAAATATGGCATTGTATAGGCGGTTGGAGTCTTGGCAAGGTGTGACGAGACACACTATCTGGAGCAATAAACCCAATCTTTTAGGTATTGCACTTGAGCTTTTATTTTTTACAACTTATTTCAACTCAATTTCAAAGTGAAGCATGATCGACTTTTTAAGTTAGCCTGATGGTATTTCAAATTCTGTCAATTGCAATAGCCTATTTATCTAATTGTTTCAGTTGCGTTATTATGTGTTGCGTGCAGTTTGTGTCATTTTTAGTCGGGTTTACCCTTGTGACTTTTACAGTTGTTCCGTTGTTTTAGAAATTGCGCCTGCCATGTTAGGTGGCGTAGATCTAGGGTTTAGTGGGAGTGGGTTTGTGCCTTTTCTTGGCGGCCTGCTGTTTTTTTGTGTTTTATATTTTGTGAGTTGTAGCCTGGCTCGGTGGTGTTTGATTGAGATTTTTCCTTTTTTGGGAGTTGAATCGATGTTTAATGGGATTTTATGTTTACTTGTCGTTTCTTTTGTGCTGACACAGGGGCACTGCTAATTTAATTAGCCTCATGTATTTGATTGTCTTTGAGGTATAAGTTTTACTTGTTTTGACCTGTTCTTATCGTATAGTCAAGATTCTTAGCGATGGTTGCTAGGCGCGTTACCCAAGTTTAATAGTTTGTAATATTTATGCTACTTGGCGAGGTGGATGGCAATTTCTAAAGAGCCTTTGGGGCTTTTTATGTTGATCCTTCAGGGAACGGGGACGAGGTTCTTGTAGTGATACGTGCCATAAGGTTTTCCGCACATGTACCAGCCGACTGCACGGAATGGGAGAGGGCTAGAGGTTTTTTTTTTCAAGAGATGTATTTTCGCCCGTCCCGCTCTTGACTTACAGGGTAATTCTATAACACTTACTGTCATTTCAGGCATTCCTTTTTATTGCTTGTCTGCCAAATTGCCAAGCATCACTTCTGTTATCCTGTATATAAGTTGCGCCTATAACTGATTCATGGATTATGCTGTTTCCGGGCCAGTTTAGACTAAGATTGGTTGCGAGCAATTTGTAATATATTACTTTTGTGCCCATTGACCAGGAAGTTGGTTATTTAGGGAATCACATCGGTTTAGACTTGCGCTTTTACGTGGGGTGCCATTAACACCTCAAAGTTAGCTATTTAATATGTTGTCAAGAACAACTCCAAACTAGATCTAACAAGTATCGCGGTAAGCAATGATACTCCTCATATTTGGGGATATCAGACTACATTTGCTGAGCAGCCTCTTTTTCACAGTTAGCTGACCTTACAAATAGATGTTTCACATAAATCTCCTGCATTTTTTGCGTATATATGTACAGCTAGCCGTTGAGGTTGTCTTGTTATTGACTCAAACGTAGTCGACGAGTTGTGTATCTTTCTTCCCGCAAGGGATGATGAATTTTGATATTAGTTTTTGGCTTGAACACTTTAGCGTCATTTTTTACGACTCCTTGTCATCACTTCTAAGGGGAGCGCAAAAAAAAAGATTCTCATTTTTAGCTATATGCTAATCAGGCCGTCTTCTTTTGTTTTTCTGCGCAAATTTACGTCTTACATATCATTTTCCTTAGGTTACCATGTGCTTCCGATTAAAAAACGACGACTCTTTGAATTGGAAGTGACCTGTATGGAGGCCTTTGGGTAAAACCTTACAAGCCTTTTTCACGCAACTTAGCAACTCTAATCAAAGCCTTGTTCAAAGGTATTTTCTCTTTATAAGTCAATATGAATTTCATTTCTTATAAGCCAATACTAATTAATACTCTGTTTCTTCTTTTTTTTCACCTCAGGATGCTTTTATTGTATCCTTAGGTTTTGGGGTAGAAATTAAACCTATATATGTATCAATGGTAGTGTTGGGTTAGAAATTAAAATAAATATTGGAAATTTTACGAGCTGTGTTAGTAATGCAATAGCGTAAATTAAGAAAAATTCAAACTTTTTTATTAAAAAGTTCGAATTTTTCAGTGTCTGAGCTGGTAGGTTTGATTATCGAAGTGATATACATTTTTTAAGCTCTACTTATATGTTGTTGCTACATATAGAGTTACATACCCTTTTTTTATTTGTTTTGGCCTTACGGGTGAGATAAGTTACAATATATATGAATCATGGATGTATTTCTCATGGTTATGAAGTGTTCATCTTATAACTAGATTGAAAGGATGTAGTGATTACTAATTAATTACTTTTGGAGTCTGGTAAGTTTGGTTATATAGTTACCCAAAAATTATAGTTTTGCTAAACAAAGCTAAAATTATTTGTTGATCAATGACCTCAATAATTCTTGGGTGTGATTTCATTTAACAAATTATAGTATGAATTTGGAGACCAGGCTTTGTAATTCAATTGTGTATCATGCTTTATAAAGGTGTCTTCCATAATATTATCATGATTTTAAATACAAAGGGTACATATTCTTGCCATCAACAATACACGTGTTATAAGCAAGTCATGTGTGACAAATTTGCTTTGATTTTCATAAGGTATGTCTCATGAAATAGTTTTAAGTGTCATATCAACTAAGATATATGCATACCTATGTCTGTCGAGGAGTATTAGTACGAAGCATATTTTATAATGAATGTGTTTATCAAACGTCTATTGCCAATGTCCAAGTAAGGATGCAAGTATAATCCCGATATGAATTACAAACGCCCTCACTTTGGCGGCTTCGAACTCTTTACTCAGTTATTAAGAAGGAGCTATGAAAAAGCATGGCTGCTTCGGCTGCTTTTATTGTATCCCGAGGGGAGTGTTGTGCGGGAAAAAGCGTTGGTGCAGAAACTTTATTGGGTACAAGGCGGGCTGCTAAAAGAGGTGCCCTGCGAGGTATAGTTCCTTTGCCCATCTCGGTGTCCTTCCCTTGTGTTTTATGTAGAGTTTAGGATTGTAGGGGAAGGTACCAGGTCGGGTTGAAGCAGTTCCCGTTAGACTGGGAGCTCTTGGAGAGATTAAAGTCTAAGGCTAAAACTAGGGTTGAGCAAAACCGGGTAACCGAACCGGTTTAGTAAACCGGTTCGGTTACCCGGTTTTAAAAACCGTATATTTTGGAAACCGGAACCGAACCGGTTTTAATTCGGTTCACCGGTTTTTTTAGCATTTTTCAAACCGGATCCGAAAACCGGTTAACCAAACCGGTTTTCAGACCCGCTTTCAAAAATGTCTTTTTTTCCTTCAATTTGACAAAGCTACTGTAACTCATTTCTTAGATCTTCTCCTCCTCTTTCCCTTAGTTTTCCTCCTCCTTCGTCTCTTCCCTTACTCAAAGTCTACCCTATCATTTTTTTAGTCTTTGTATTGTATGTATAATTTGAGATCAAACCTTTTTCTATTTTGATCGTTTTTTTTATTTGGCGTATAATTTAAGTTCTTTGATGTTCATATGTTCATCCATAAATTAATATGTTCATATGTCCTGATATCTCACTTACTCAGTTCTTTGATGTTCATCCCATTTTAATTGTTTAGTTACTATCTACTTGATTGGACGATGCTCTTCTACCTAGCAACTCTAATTGATGCTCTACTCAAAGGTATTTTCTCCCTCTAATAAGCCAATATATATATAAATATATATATTTCATTTTTTAAATTATTCAGTTTGTTAATTGGGAACATGTTCTTTTGTTGCTTTGTTTCTTCATTACAAAGATGTGCAATTGAAGGCATGCTTATTTCTTAAAAATGACCAGCCTTTATCATGTAAATTGTTGGATGTGTTTATTTAGCTTTGTTGGAAAACCCTATTTTTTCTTCGCCCAAGGTCTTGTGTAAGGCTCGCTTATTAAAGGTCTCGACTATTAAAGGACTAAACTACACTTAGCACTCGGTTCTCTTCTCAATTGAAACGAGATTGAGTGATAAGTGAAAATGTTTCTATTTAGCTTTGTTGGAGAGCACTATATTTTCTTTGCCCAAGTTCTTGTGTAAGGCTTGCTTATTAAAGGACTCGAATACATTTAGCACTCGGTTTCCTTCTCAATTGAAAAGATATTGGAGTGATAAGTGATATACAACCGGCCATGTACGCCAGCCTTAGACTGGCTGCCCTCTCTACGCGACATGTTGTTGTGGATAGGTTAATCTTTTCCCAATTGGCAACTTACCAATTATAGCTTAGGGTACAGTCTTTAGTCATCTTGTGACTCAATCGGGATGAATTCTGCTTGGTGTGGTGGTGAGTGAAAATGGTGTTGTAAAGACTATCAAGAGTGAATACGCGACAAACGAGTCTGGTTATTTGAGTTCGGGGTTCTTGGGTCCATAATTTTGCATCCAACTAATGTGAATAAATTTGTTTATCAAGTGCATGTTCATTTAAGCTAGGGTGTCGTTTTATACCAAGCTAATTGGATTTACCTCGACTGGGAAACCATCTTAGCACCTGCCAAGTCACATACCAACCTAATTAGATTTACACAGTAAAAAATCTCATTACTTTAATTTTAATAAGCCTGCTTAGATTGTGCTCGTAGAACAGTAGAGCATTATATGGCCACAAATTGGATTCAGTTAGGTCCCTCAAATTTGGTGTGGACAAGGCCTATGGTTTGTAAGAGGTAGACTTGAGTGAGGGAGGGGGCGTATGCACTGTAAACTTGGTAGGACTAATTATGATGGACTTTGACATTTTCACTTTTATATATGTCGATTGTATTTGTTGTGGTTGCGGTTGGCTCGGGGTGCGGAACTTGAGCTTAAACTCAGAACAATTAGTAATGATTCAACCCTGATTAATTTTGTTTTTCGTATTTTCTTTTGCGTTTTAACTTCTTATCGTTATTCTTTTACTATTAATTTTCTTTAATTTGCTAAGCGGGTGTCGATTAATCTCTGTCCTTTTGTGGTTGTACTTACGTTAAGGGTAGGCTTTATTGTTGATTGCTTGAATTAACGTGTCGAGCCTCTTCATTTGTTCCCTTTTCTAGAGTTTTGGGATACTAATCGGAGCTTTGGTCTTTTGTTTATTGCTTTTACTTCTTGATGTGTGTTGTACCCAGTTTGTCCTTTTTTTTCTCGAGGCTGAGCCCATCTTATGATTTTTTTGCTTTACAACTCTTTATTTGTTCATTTTTTTCCTTGATATTTGCGTATTCCTGGGGTTTTGGGCTGCTCATCGGAGCTTCGTCCTTCCCTTAATTACTTTTATGTAAATAGATGTAGATTGTCATTGTTGTGTTGGCGTTGTTGTTGAACCTGACATACCTAAGATACATAGTAGTTGAGTGATTGAGGTCACTTGTGACTGTTATTTTAGTGTAGGATTTTTTGCGGCGTCTGATTGTCGTAATTTGTAGTCATGAGATTTAAGATAAATATCAACCATGGGTTTAAAGTGCTCCATGGTTTATGTGGTATGCTAATCGATGTCTTCTACTATATGTTTAATTGGTTTGTTTAATTTCTTTAATTGAATTTTCAGCCTTTCCAGGCGCTGGCTGTGAATTGGTTGTGGGTCAAGAATGTAAATATGATAAGAAGTCCTGATTAATTGGGTTATTGGATTAGTTTGATCTCACTTTGCGTTTTTTATGTATAGGAAATTCTCCAGGTTTTCATTCGTGCGCAAACCATCTATGTTCACCGAGAGGTATGCTATGTTATTATCTGAGTGTTTTTCATTTTCTAATGGTTGATCATTGCTACATGGGTAACCTACTCGGCCATTCCTCGTGCTTATTTTGTTATGTTGGGACCATTGAGTTACTCGCTTTAATGTATTGAATTTGAGTGTTGTTGCTGTGTGGGTGTCCTTACTCTTTTGAAATTTACGACTCTAAGTTGTGCAGGTTTGTATTTGTTACCTCGTGTATTGTGTTACTTTTATTTGTGCAGGTGATGATTATGCCAAGTCTTTGTTTTTGGGAGAATTTATGACTGGTAGAAGTATATATTCTTTAATTGTTAGTAATTTATGTTGCGTACTTCCGTTCTTTTATTTTTTAGTTAAAGAAATGGGTTTTTAAAATTATGGTGTTCTGTTATTTGATTGGAATTTGGAAATGTCGGTTTGCTTGACTTCATATAATGGTTTCACATTTCTTGGTGATTAGCTATATTATCTTGTTTATATATTGCAGTTCGGAGACAATGGCTGGCTACGTGGCGAGCTCGGCAATACATGGCAGCGACTTGCAAAAGCTTGAGGTTGGTTTTACGCTTGTGACTTTTTCAACTGTTCCATCTTACCCTTTTTCATTTGCTGCCTTTCATCCGGCATGTCATGTTTCATCCCTGCCTTTCATCTTCACTTCCTTTCCCCTTGCAACCTTTTTTGTTCTCAACCATTCATTGTCTCCTCTTTCTCTCATACATGTATTCCCTTTGAAACCACGCAACCCTTGCCTACTTTCCCCTGTTTGCTCTACTTTCAGTTATATTACTTGTTTAGCCGTATGAGATTGTAGTTTAGCTTGGATTTATGGAGACGATTACTCCTTTATACTTGCTTAAGATACCCTACTTTCATGTAGTATGCCGGTTTTGTTTTGTGAGCTTCTACATGAACAAGTTGCTTTAAATTGGTTTAATTGCAATTCCATTTCAATTTGGGTGAATCATTTGCATTTTGTTATATACCTTTCATTTACTATGTCCGAAAGGAATTGTGAGTTCTGAGAAGTAGATACCTTTTTTTTTGCTATTTTCTTATGGGAATGACTTCCTTGTCTGGTATGATTTTTCTCTACGGTTTTATCAAGTGTTATTTTGCCCGCTTTTTGTACTCAATTGACTTCATTTCTGATTTCCGAGTTCTGTTCTATTTCTCTCATATATGTTGGTATCCTCTGCTCAATTGTTACTTCATCCAGCGAGTCTATTTACTTTGGTGAGTGGCATTCTCTCTCTTTTTTTTCTTCAGAGCATTTATTTCTTCATGTATCCTCTATTTCTTTTAATACTAATGTTGTCCTTTCCTCTTTTTTACTGTACCGTAAGTTTGGGAGGACTACTCATTGTATCCTGTTCTATTCAGTTTTGCCTACTCTCTTATCCATTTTCTCAGTTTCTCTCCAGTTTGGTTGCTCATTCACATTTGAGACATGTGAACCGTTATATGTGAAACATGTCATCCTCTTTATTTTGTTTTTAGACAACCGACCCTGCTTTCTATGATATAATGCGTCTTGGCATTCAGATAGCAACTTGAAGGGAAAGGTTGAATACATGGAGCTAAAGTATGTCTTGCTTTTTGGCGTTCTTTTTCTATCTTGCACATTTATTCCCTGGTGCCATTGAATGTGGATCCATTGTTGACGAGGTGATGTGATAATATTCTTTCTTTCAACACATTGCTAATCGGCTTGCAAAGCTGCTACAAAAGATGTGCGCTGATGAAAATGGAACTCTTTTAATAGATTCTGTTGTAAAAAGAACACCCAAAGTTTTTGTGATGTCTACTCTTGTGAGCGTGGTTCCTGAACAATCTTTTGTGTTTTAAAATGATCAGGTTCTTGAGAAAACAGTAGGATATCCCTTAGGTTTTTTTTTCCTGTCATTGTGATTTTTATTAATATAACTTCTAGCGGACGGGGCGTCTCAATGGCAAGGCAAAAATACGTCCTCAAGATTCAGGAAAATGTGGTTGTGTTAATCGAAAGAGGGGAGGGGGTAGTAGGTTTTATTTCTTGTGCAGTAATCTTTTCATTCTTTGTTTCGTAAAGGTGTTAAAATTCTGCTTGGGTCTATTTCACAAGTCTTTTTCATGTAAGTTGTCCTCTTTCCCCTTGATGAACTCCTATTTGTGTAAGAATTATTCATTTAATTAGCTTATAGAGCTTCTGAAATATTATCAAACATTTAAGAAGCTTGTTTTTCTGGCCTGGCCAGCATCTCCTCTAGACTTTCGCATGTAATCTTCAGTTTTCCAATGAAACCTTAACCTTGGGTTTCGTATCTACTTCTCACCTTTACTCTTCTAGGTTCGACATACTGTATTAATCCCATTGTTTGGAAAAGAGGCTTTCAGATGGAAGAGTATTAATCTCCTCTAGACTTTCGCATGTAATCTTCGTTCGCTTTTCTCGGCTCATTCTTATAGGTGAGGATTTTTTGTAGGCGATTGCAGTTGCTGTTGAGAAATGACATGGAGAGTGGGCTAAAGTTCAAGGCGGTCAAACCGGTGCCACCATTGTTGCCTTTGTTTTGCAAGTGTCTTTTTCTCTACCTTATGAGAATTGCGTTCGGCTAATGCAAGTGTAATGTGAAAGATGCTTGATTTCCTAATTTTATGGGTTTCTAATTTTGTAGAAAAAACGCAGAATATGTCAAAGACGAATCAGAAAATTGCCTTTGTTTCTAAAAGGTCCCATGTGCTCCCAAGACGAGGATGACTGTGTAAGTCTATTACAAATGATTTTCTACATTACTACCTCACATCACATGCCAAGGGGGTTCACCAGCCCATTATTTTTCAATCTCGGAGTTACTTTTTTTCCTCGTACACATTTTTTACACAAATTCTCATTTACGACGATCACTATCCTTCTTATGCTTAAGACGAGTCAAATACATACCAAATCTCCCAACTTGTCGCCCGAGAAATACCAAAAGTTTTCTCTTTACTACCATGTGGTATTATTTGACCCGTCTTAGTTTAAGACAGATAGTGCCCGTCTTAAGCAAAACTTACTGCATTTTTGTATTGTAAGTGGCTTTCTTAATTATTTTAGAAGTAATTTAAATTTACCTATTTTCGTATTCGTAAATAGACTTCGAAGGTAAAATCATCTCCTTTTTCCTTGTGCAGGTTGTTTCAGTGGCCATATATGGTACTCCATCCTTTGAAGATTACTGCTAATGTAGATTTAACATTACCTGTACTTTTAAATGATTATTAAATTGTGTTCTTAGATCCTCCAGTTATTGTTCATGTATATGTACCTTTCAAATAATACAAGTGCTTCAATCGCATGGAATTCTAACATTCCTCGTTCATCTCTTATTTGTTTACATTTATGGATTCCACAATTTTTATTTTATATTTTATTTATTTTCATAATGGAATTGTCATTTATGTAAATAGACACGATTTATATATTTATAGCAATGTTGGTAATTAGGCAACGATATATAGTCTACGGTTAAAATAACTGAGAGACTACTTAAATCTCATAAATAGCCCTCCTCGGATTAACACACTTTGAATTCTAATATATGGCATCTCCCCGAAGTTGTGTCAGTTGATCTTTCACTCTTTAGTGAACGAGTATAAAGGTAGTAGCTAGGCTAAGTAAATGCAACATAAAGTTCACTCTTGTTTGCTTGTTTTGTTTCAAAAAAGTTGGCTCATTTTGTTTTGCCATGTTGCCCTTTTTGAACATTTTCTTCATGGTTCCTTCTCGGACGAAAGATCCCTTACACAAGATGTATCAAAAGAGCAACTCATATTAGTATATTGGTGCAAGGATATTTCGTCTAATTTACCAATTTTATTATGATCTTGTACACATGCCTATAGGGCTAACTCATGTTTCCTTACCACTCCTTGAGAGCTACATCTACACAAGCACTACTTATGTGAGAAAAAAATTGAGTCTTGTTTAGTTTTGACTTTTGAGGGAGGGTGAGACAATGACTCTTTGTTTAGTTTTGTTCTGATTGAGAGAGTAAGGGAGGGATGGAGATATGATTCTTGTTTAGTGTATTAGATTGAAATGAAGGCGGTGAGGGAGGGAAGAAGTGAGGCAGAGAGAGAGAATGCTTATATTACGTGACGGGCCTTAAGAGTGAGGGGGAGAAGTATAAAGGAAGGATGCATATAGGCAGATGACAAGGGATGGTGACTCCGGATAAAGAGAGAGAGAGGGGGACTAAATTTTGTAATTTGTTTTTGTTCAAATCAAGAGGGTGAGGGATGAAGCTAGATGGTGATTGAGAAGGAGAAAGAACGAGAAGGAGTGCACGTTGTTTGTGCTTAGTTTGAGAAAGGGAGGAAAAGGGAGAAGAACTATGTGTTTGGTTTTATTCATATTCAGAGGGAAATGGGGAGGGATTGAGCGTTAAGAGGGAGTGCGGGGGAGCGTTGGGAAAGAGCAAAAAAGAGGGATATGAAGAGAACATTAGGAGGAGCAAGGGAGAACGACTATTTTTTGATTTTATGTAAATTGCCTTCGCATATTGTGTTCCTGCCATTAATTCTATTTTATATGAGAGTAGTTGCATTTTATGCACACTCGCACTTCATCACAAGAACAAGTTAGGGCTGATTGAAAGGGGAATAAAGGTCATCTTCGTTTTGCGAAGAAGAGTTAGGGTGATATGGGGAGGAGGAGGTACGGATTGAATGAAAGACGGAAGCGGGGAGGGGAATAGTCTATTTGGTTTTATTTCGATTGATATGGAAAGAGAGGGAGAGGGAAATTGTGTAAGGGAGGGAGGGAGGGAGAGTGTTTGTACTTAGTCTTTCAATTTACGTTCACATATGCGGTGTATTCATCATTAATTCTTGCTTACATGTGACTAATTGCGTATCAATCACATTATCATGTAATGGACGATGGTTATATAAGGTAAGCGTCACAAATTTATTTAATATTTTTGGTAGGACGTATTATATGATGGATGAAATTGAACCTATTTTACAGAAGACACTATGACACGATGATCACAAAAGACGTTATGATACGATGATATGATTCAAAATAAGTTTTTAATAGTTTTTTTTTTGGAAAGTTCTATAGATTTAAGTAGCTTTTTAGCCAAATGTTAGATTGTTTACTACACAATTTTATTGTTTTTTAACGAAATATTAGAGGGTGTAGGGGAATGTGAAAGAAAAGGACGAGGGTGATTTCAGATTTGTAACAACTTAGAGGTTATTTTTCAACATCGCATTAAGTGGAGGAAGTCGAGGAGCAAGAGATCGAGAAGGGAAAGGAAAGAGAAAGGGAATTAGGAAGAAGAAATGAAAGAAAAATTGAAGTGGGGGCAAGAATAAGCACAAAGGAAGGTGTAAGGGGAGGAGAGCTAAAAGAGTAGGCACATGGAAAAGGGAAGGATAAATAAAGTCTCACTGACCTTTACTCATGGCGGTTGGTAGGATAAAGAGAATAAGACCGTATGTGCATGATTTCGTTCAGTTTGAGAGTAAAGTAAAGGGAGGGATGAAAGGAAGAGGGATAGGGACGGATGAGAAGGCAAAGGGAAACGATAAAGAGAAAAATGTTGCATAATGGACAGAGTAAGATGAAAATAAATGGAGGTACGAGGAGAGAAGAATGTCTAAAATCCCATCAACCTATGATTCAAAGTACGTTTTTCCAAACTTTTCGGAAAATTATGTGAAATTGAAGTAATTTTTTACATAAATGAGTTTATTACACAGTTTTATAGTTTTTTTAACCCAAATATTGAAAAATATCGGGGAATGTGAAGTGGGAGAATGAGGGTGGTTTCAGTGTTGTAACGAGGTCTTATATATGCATAATTGTTTTCGTTTTCGACATGGCATTAAGTGGTGGAAATTAATGAGGAAAACAAATAATGGAAATGACAGGGAAAGGGTAGGGGAAGCAAATAATAAGGAAAATGGAAACAGAAGGAGGAGGAAGCACGAAGGAAAGGGTAAGAGGAGAAGGATCAATAGAGGGGGAGCAAGCAAAAGAGAGTGAGAAAGAAAACCTTAAAAACTTCAATGATGACAGAGAGAGAGAGGATTAGAGGCGATTAGGATGAAGGGAATTAGACTGTATATGCACGGTTTAGATCAAATTGATAGTTAAGTAGGGCTAGGGAAAGGGAAGAGAAACGGATAAGGGAAGGATAAAGAGACAAAGGGAAACGGAAAGAAGAAAGAGGCTGCATAAGTAGGGGAATGAGGACAATGGACATAGTAAGAGAAATAAAAAACAAAAGTACGAGGGGAGGAAAATATTCTGAAACCCATTAACCTTTGCATGATTAAAAGTAAGTTTTTCATAACATTACTAAAAGTCCTATGACATTTAAGTAGTGTGACAAAATGAGTTTACTACACAATTTGTTTGTTTCTTGAACAAATATTGTAGAGCGGTGGGGAATGCGGTGAGGGAGAACGAGAGCGATGTCAGTTGTGTAATAATTTAGAGGTATTATATATACATAATTGTTTTCTTTTTAGGCATGTCATCAAATGGAGGAATTTGAGGAGGAGAGAAAGGAAAGGAAAAGGCAAGAAAAGTTTTAAGGGGAGATAAATGAAAGGAGCGAGGGAGAAGAATAAAGAAAAGGGTAAGAGGAGAAGGACATAAATAGGAGCCGCATGAAAATGGATGGAGAGAGAACTTCATTGACCTTCAAAGATGAGAGGGAGAGAGGGTCAAAGGCGGTTGACAAGATGAAGGGCTTGAGATTGTGTATGCATGGTTTACTTCTGGTTGGGAGTGAAGTATGGGAAGAGATAGTATGGAGTCGGATATGGGAAATGGGTTGCATAAGTCGAGGGAGGAGGAGAAGGCATATGGGAGATGAGGGGAAGGAGGACAATGAACAAAGTAAGAGAAATAGAAAGAGTGGTAAAAGAGGAGAGAAGAATGTTCAAAAACACTTTAACCCTTTGCATGATTCAAAATAAGTTTTTCATAACTTTTCGGAAAAGTATATGATATTGAATTATTTTTAACAAACAAGAATTCACAACATACTTTCTTTGTTTTATGATACAAGTATTGGAGAACAATGGGTAATGCAGAGGGGGAAGACGAGGATAATGGAGCTTAGGGGAAGACGAGGAGAATAGAGCTTGGAACTATTACGGGATAATGGAGCTTGGAACTAAGGATACAATGAGGAAGATATGGAGTGGCCAAGGGAGGATGAATGGGATGGTACGGGAATTGTTATTAACATGTGAGATAATGCAAGGGAAAGTGTGGGGTAGGTAGCTATTACCCCTTTTATAGGGTTGTTCCACTAATACCTCTTACTTCCCTTTGAGTTTTGGCTCTACTACCTCTTACTTTCCTTTGCTTTTTGGTTATACAATTTCTTGTTTTCCCTCACTATTATTCCTTTGTTCTTTCTCGTTCCTCTCATAAAGCTCTTCTTAAAACATTTGTGATTCTCATCATACTCGCAAGAATAAAATTATAACAGAAAATGGAATGGATGGAGATGAAGTGGATGTTATGAAGTTTTTTATGTTGTTGAACCAGTTACGGTTGGATGTACTTTATGAAGCTTGAAAACCCATGGTGTGACATCAACAAAAACACCAAAAGATTGAAATGAAGGCGATGAGGGAGGGATGGAGATATGATTCTTGTTTAGTGTATTAGATTGAAATGAAGGCGGTGAGGGAGGGAAGGAGTGAGGCAGAGAGAGAGAATGCGTATTTTACGTGACAGACCTTACGAGCGAGGGGGAGAAGTATAAAGGAAGGATGCATATAGGCAGATGACAAGGGATGGAGACTCCGGATAAAGAGAGAGAGAGAGGGGGACTAAATTTTGTAATTTGTTTTGGTTCAAATCAAGAGGGTGAGGGATGGAGCTAGAGGGTGATTGAGAAGGAGAAAGAACGAGAAGGAGTGCACGTTCTTTGTGCTTAGTTTGAGAAAGGGAGGAAAAGGGAGAAGAATTCTGTGTTTGGTTTTATTCATATTCAGAGGGAAATGGGGAGGGATTGAGCGTTAGGAGGGAGTGCGGGAGAGCGTTGGGAAAGAGCAAATTAAAAGAGAGGGATATGAGGAGAACATTAGGAGGAGCAAGGGAGAAATACTATTTTTTGATTTTATGGAAATTGCCTTCGCATATTGTGTTCCTGCCATTAATTCTATTTTATACGAGAGTAGTTGCATTTTATGCACACTCG
>JAIUZE010066607.1:0-75046 GCA_022085475.1 Heliosperma pusillum | reverse complement strand
TATATATATATATATATATATATATATATATATATATATATATATATATACACATATATATATAGGGGCGGGATCCTGTGCGAACTGAAGTACGGTGCGAACTTACGAACTACCTTAAAATGGTCAGACTAAGTAAATAAGCAAAGTCAAACTTATACATCTACATATACTGACTTGTAGCCCGTCCTTTTCATTCAACCATCTTACTCTATCTCCTACTCACCATCCACAAACATTAGTCGACGACCGCCGGCAACCACCAGAGATCCGGCGACACGTCATCACCGTTATCAACCACCAGAGCTCAGGCGACACGTCGTCACCATCATCTCCTCATCAAGATTAGCGACGCAGATCTGTTTAAACACCATTTGAACTCTCTCTCTATCCTATTCACAAATATTAGTCGACGATTGCCGTCCTGGAGTTCCGTTTGTCAACTAAACTCGACGTCGAGCTACTTCGGCGAATTGTCGTCGTCCTATTCACCGTCGATGATCCTTTCCCCACCTTCGGGTTATTAACGTAAATCTGACATTTAGATCTTGACTGTAATGTTGACGACGATCTGCTTCTATAAACGGTGGAGTTTTATTTGCGAAAAGGATGATGAAAGCATCAGGCTTTTATTTTTTGAATTTTCCATTGGTTCTCAGGTGATAAAATAAATGGAAAATAATCCTTAATAAGATCAAATCTCCTCTATCGGCCAGGGATGAAAATTGAATAGATAGGATCATAGTTTAATGGTATTTTGATGTAGTTTTGATTTTTTAAGTGGATTTGTCGGAGTTAGTTTGATATGGGATGGAGTCCCTGATATTGATTTATCCAATCCCATCGTATTTAGGCTCTTTTTCTCACTTTTGCTTAGTGCAACACGTGTTATCAATTGGAGTACTATAGTATTTTTGCAGCACATTGAACAAACTTGTTCATATACGACACTAAAAATAACTATAAAGGAATATACGTATAAATATTGACATATTATAATTGAAAGGAGTGTATTTAGCTAGTTAGAGATACGTATCTTGCAGCTTATAGGAGTGTATCTAGCAACTTGAAGGAATATATTTAGCTACATAGAGGTATGTTCTAGCAACTTAAAGGAGAATATCTTTCTAACTAGCTTAAGTTATGTATCTAGCAACTTAAAGGAGTGTATCTAGCTTGCCAGAGATGTGTATCTAGAAAGGTAAATGAGTGTATCCAGCAAGGTAAAGGAGTGTATCTAGCTTGCCAGAGATGTGTATCTAGAAAGGTAAATGAGTGTATCCAGTAAGGTAAAAGAGTGTATCTATCTTGCCAGAGATGTGTATCTAGCAAGATGAATGAGTGTATCTAGCATGTCATAGATGTGTATCTAGCAAGATAAATAAGTGTATCCAGCCTGGCAAGGATGTGTATCTAGCAATGTAAACGAGTGTATCTAGCTTGCCAGAGATGTGTATCTAACAAGATAAAGAAGTGTATCTAGCTTGTCAAAGATGTGTATCGAGCAAGGTAAATACGTGTATATAGCATATCACAGTTGTGTATCTAGCCCGATAAATGAGCAAACCCAAAATGATATTTAATTGAATTCATTAGAATTAGCATAATCACATCACCACCCAAATAATGAGCAAAAATGACAGAGCCTTAGAATAAAGTAACATATAATATTAAGCAAAAGTACAGATATTTAAAGTTTCAACATCTCATAGATGTATATGCCATGGTAGTGGTCAGTGGGACATACGTAATTGACTATCCTATATTTTAACATTTCATAGACTCATGAAGGCATGTGACCGAACTACCTAGCTAGAAATGTTCAGCTATATCAATAAGTAGGAGAGTACATTGGTTAAAAGTTCAAATTTTGTTCAAGGCAGAGCAACTACCTAGCTAGCCATCACCGGTGATACCACATTACACCACCATTATAAATACCGGCTAAGACCTCACCACACCATCGCCCACCACCATTCACTAAACCCTCGGAGACGCCGACGACACCAATGGTCAGTGATAGTGCATCTAGGATGCTGAAGTTGCAGACCTCCGGTGACGAGGGGCGCAAAGAGAAGATGAAGAAGACCAACAGTACCACCGTATGATTAACAATGACAATGACTTGAGACACAACAGGGGATTGGCGAGTCTTAAGTAAAATGAGTTGCGGTAATTGGAAGCGACACGAAGACGGAGCTCCGACGATGTTGGAGCCGGTGGACGACGTTGAAGACAGGTGATGGTGGTTGTAGATAAAGGTGAGGGACATAAGAAGGTAACGGCCGGCTAAAATTAATGGAGATGAAAGAGTGCCAATTGCCGGCGGTTGGGTGGTCCGGTCAGGTGGTCAGCGACCAATTTTTGTTGGTAGTCTGAAACTCTTGCAGGGAATGAAGATGTTGATAAGATTTGGTTTCCTGAACATATGCATGGGTTTTGAAATGTTGGGCCTTTATGGTTTATAATAGGTATGGGCCTGATATTGATGCATAATGACCAGTCCAGCAATGTGGTTCGTACAGTTCGCACCGAACTCTTAGTTCGCACAGGATCCTGGTTCTATATATATATATATATATATATATATATATATATATATAGAGGTGGGATCCGGTGAGTCCACCTATATTTATTTGAGTCCGTGAGTCCAGCTATACAATATCACAGATTACACAAAACAATATCACTGGTTATACTAAACAGTATCACGAAAAAAAGAGCAGCACATAAAGGTTAAAAAAATTGGATGTCATATTACTCGTCATTGACGACGACCACCCAACCCATCAATACCGGTAACAATCCAAACACCTAGATGACACAAGCAAATATTTATCCACTATCATCGTCATATTTATCCCATGTTTTCTTTCCATTCGTCATATTCCTCCACCCATACACATTACTCTTACTCGGAGCTCACACCACCACCAATCACAAAAATATTTGTCAATGGCGTCGGCTATGAAGAAGAATGTCGGAGGCAAAGATGATATGTAGAGAGGAAATAGGATTAAAAAAAAGCTATATACAATGAACTCCGGTGAAACGCCAACAATAGTGACTTTCCGACATAAAAGGGCGAGAAAATTATGGTGTTTGTCGGAGCTGCGGTATTAGAATCAATTGGTGTGAAAAAAAGTATGAGAAAAAAAAATTAGTAATAGTGAGCGAAAAAGTGGTTCAGTAGTGTGATATTGTATAGTATATCCCGTGATATTGTTAAGTATAACTTGTGATATTGTATCATGGACTCACGGACTCAAAAAGATAGGGTGGACTCACATGATCCTAATTCTATATATATAGAATTAGGATCATGTGAGTCCACCCTATCTTTTTGAGTCCGTGAGTCCAGGATACAATATAACAAGTTATACTAAACAATATCACGGGATATACTATAAAATATCACACCACTGAACCACTTTTTCGTGCCCTATTACTAACTTTTTTTCTCATACTTTTTTTCACACCAATTGATTTCACTACCGAACCTCCGACAAACACCATCATTATCTCGCCCTTTCATGCCGGAAAGTCATTATTTTTGGTGTTTCACCGAAGTTTATTATATATAGCTTTTTTTTTTTTTTATCATATTTCCTCTCTATAAAGCATCTTTGCCTATGACATTTTTCTTCATACCCCACGACGAAACCTTTAATTTAACGACAACAATGACAAATTTTGTTGTGATTAAAGGTGGTGTGAGCTCCGAGTAAGAGTAATGTGTATTGGTGGAGAAATATGAAGATTGAAAAGAAAACATGGGATAAATAATGGGTGACGACGGTGCCGGATAATTGTTCGCTTTTGTCATCTAGGTGCTTGGATATATCGCCGTTAGTGGTGGGTGGGTGGCCGTCATCAAGGGCGAGTAGTATGACATAAAATATTTCAAACCCTTTTGTGCTTTTTTTTTCGTGATACTGTTTAGTATAACTAGTGATATTGTTATGTGTAATCTGTGATATTGTATAGCTGGACTCACGGATTCAAATATTTAGGTGGACTCATCGGATCTTGCCTCTGTATATATATTTATATATGAGCACTGGAGATAACGTGGTCTTTAATGTTTCTTGTGATGTGAAGTGGAACGAGATACATATTTACATGTAAAGAATACAAGTGTTGTAGTTAAATACAAGGTCAGTTGAATAAAATTCAACGATCTTAAAAAATACACAGCTACATGTTCCATTGTTCCTATTTGTTAAATGATCGTGACTATTAATGGAGTGCACTATTTTATCGTTTACGGCAACTACGATGTCGACGATTATTAAAACTAGGACAAAAAGTTGGATGCCAAACAGTTAGATGCATTCTAGTATAATGTACAATCGAGTATTATATGCATTATTACAGCTCATTCTAGATTAATACTTCCTCCCTTCAACTCCATTCTTTTTTGACACTATTCACAAGTCGGAAGAATCTTTCAATTTCCGGCTAATGCATAAGAGAAAATATATTCATGTGGGATCTTGTTTGATTCGTCTTTAAGAGTATATTAAAAATATCTAACTTGTATAATTTTTGCAAATACGTATCGAACTATATTTACGATGCAAAACGCGCGTTGGCAAACGTGAAAAAAGATAAGTGTAGTGTGGAGTTGAATGGAGGGAGTATATTATTATGATTTAGTTTGTTTATTACCCATTATTTTATTACTTAATACGTAATATATTACGTATATACTCCCTCCTATTCTGAGCATTGTTCCCCTTTCCATTTGGCACAAATTTTAAGGTTTTGAATTAAATAAGCAAAAGTAATGTAGTGGGGGTAAGGTGATTAGAAAGAGGGAATGTATTGTGGGGTATTATTGTGCAGTGAAGTGATTAAAATAATTATTGTTGTGTGGTAAGGTGATTAAAATAAGATAAAGTATGAGTATTGTGGGGTATTGTAGTGGGGTAATGTGATTAAAATAAGTATAAAAGTTTACCAAAAAAGGAAAGGAGGAAGATATTGTGAATAGACGAAAATGGAAAGGGGGAACATTGCTCAGAATAGGAGGGAGTATATATATACCGTAAAACCAAGTCTTTTTTTAATTAAAAATTAGGTTCCCCATAGATTTGGCTTTATTCATTGGAGGAGGGTATCCATAGATCTAGCGGTTTTAAATTAACAAAAATAGAATTATTATTAATCTCAAGTTGCATATGAATAACCAAGCGTAGGGGTTGAATCTAGTTGAATATGTAATGTCAAAGCTGACAATATATATTGTCAATTAGTTTTAGTATTATAAGAAACAATTTGTGGTTTAAACAAAATTGAGTAGTGTTGGTGCATTATTATTATCTATATAGCTAGGGGTGAGCAAAACCGGATATCCGATACGGTTTTCAAAACCGTATCGGATATCCGGTTTTAAAAATCTCAATTTTGAGTATCCTTATCCGATACGGATTTTCCGTATATCCGGAAACCGTATATCCAGTTTTTCCGTATATCCGGAAACCGTATATCCGGTATCCGGTTTTTCATTTAATTATGTAAAGTTTTATGTCTTATTTTTATTTTTTTTTGTGATTTTATGATTTTTCTTAATAAGTTAAAAGAGTATCACATATTATAAGAATAAATAACTTAAAAATGTATAAAAGTAATAAGATTGAGTCGCGGATATACTCATATACTCGACGTTTAGTGGTTTTATGATTTTATTTTTATATTTTATATTAAAAATAGGAACCGTATCGGAAACCGTATATCCGGTTTCAAATTTTGCCGATACGTATCCGATACGGTTTTTTATAAACCGTATCGTATATACGGAAATTCGTATCGGATATACGGAAATTCGTATAATTGAAACCGTATATCATATCGAATACGTATAATAAAACCGTATCGTATATTTTTGCTCAGCCCTATATATATAGCTTAGCTAGCCTTTTTATTAAGCATAATAAGCAGTTATGAATGGTTCAAGCATGCAGTGGTCCTTCTCAAACATGGCTTCCCAACTTGTTTCTTTCAAATCTGCTCAAGAACGAGGACCAGCTCATAGATCCTACCCTTCTACTTTCCCACAGGTTTGTCATCTCAATTTAACTGCTCAAAATGATGAACTCATCCAAGCTTTAATTTGTTTCGTCGTTTGCAAGTATTCATTCTTGCACTCTTCTGTAAACTTTATCTTATCACATACGGAGTATTCGTTGTATTAAGATAGCACAAATTTTTATTGATGACGAGCACTATCCCTCACAAGTTGAAAACGGGGGCAGTAGAGGCCAAATTAATCCCCCACTTGCCCTCCCACTTGAATATCGTGATTGGGCACTATCCATCTTTAGCTTGTGACGCATAGTACCCGTCTTCAGCGAGACGAACTGGATAGATAGTAATAACAAATCATGGAAAAGTTTGGTAAAAATGATTGTTAGAATATGCAAACGGGTCGGGCCACACCCTTTATTGATGACGAGCACTATCCCTCACAAGTTGAAAACGGGGGCAGTAGAGGCCAAATTAATCCCCCACTTGCCCTCCCACTTGAATATCGTGATTGAGGCACTATCCGTCTTTAGCTTGTGACGGATAGTACCCGTCTTCAGCGAGACGAACTGGATAGATAGTAATAACAAATCATGGAAAAGTTTGGTAAAAATGATGAATATGTCCAATGACTGAGATCCTTAAAACTGCCGGGTTTCAATGATTTACAATTACAACATTTATATATAGTCGCAAGCTCGTCATGTCGTAAAATCGTAACATAGATTTAATACCTCAGCTATCTTAGTAATAGTACATTAGTATTTATAGTAGGGTATGAGATCAGATTTATTTTTGTATGTTTCCAATAGAGAAGATTATTGGTTTTGGATAAGCAGGGGGGAAGTCAATATACAATGTCATCACATCAGTGGCATCAAAATGATTTACCACCAATAAATCATCCTTCAGATGCCCGTGTATTTCCTGGCACCGGACAAACAAGCCAAACCATGTATCTACCTGGTAACGCATCGAATCTAAGGACGTCGACAATGGGAGGCGCTTCTTTAAAGGTTTCGCCAGCAGCCAATGGTCCTGTTGTTGGGTCTACAGAACTTAGGTTTGTTATTTGTTTCCCTTGCATTTATAAACACATTATTAGATTCATTCTTCATTTATAAATAAATTCATTTTTCAGGAGCTCCCCAAGCATTTCTACAGGTCCCTGTCAGTTGACCATCTTCTACAATGGTTCAGTTTGTGTCTATGATAATGTATCTCCTGACAAGGTATCCATAAATCTCGCTCTTCACATTTCATCTTATCCCATCCCCTACCCCTACCACTACCCCATGACGACTAACAATGTATTGAATTGGATTGTCATATTTCTCAAGGCTGTGAATAGTTGTTATTGTTGTTAGTTATCATGACCACTAACAATGTATTGAATTGGATGCATTAGGCTCAAGCTATTATGCTACTAGCTGGAAACGGTGATTCAGCAAAACCCAAGACCCTACCAATGGCACTATCAGCTGCTCCCAAGGTCCAACAACCAGTCCAACATATGCCACCAGCCGACTATCCAACTGTGACTCAGCCGCCACGGCCAATGCCAAAGCTGCCACACAGTCCGCCACCATCGCTAAAACATCTAACAAATGACCCCGGTACTGCAAATCTGGCACAATCAAACAACTGTCTGTTACAAAACGAACAACCCCTGTCGGTGAGGTTGCCAGTTAATGACACTAGCATTTCAAATCAAGGTGTTAGGCTCACAAGCTCCATATCACCCATTACACAGTCTCCTGTAGTTGCTTCAACTTCTGGGTCTGAATTATATTCTATTAAACCAGTGGTGTCACCTGTTCAACCTAACGTCGTTGATCCTTTCAAACCTGATACCTCTGTTGGAGGTGCTGGTCTCAAGTCAGGTACGTATATATTTGAATTGTTGCACCTTAGTCCGTTTATATTTACACCATTTCCTTTGGGAATTGCTATACAACGCCCCCGTTTTGCTTCTAATACCCCCTTTTTACTTTTTTTCTTTTTTTTCAAATCTTAGCGTTTTAGACATATAACTATATGTGGTAAAAATTAAATTATCGTTTTATCGTAAATGAGTTTCCCTGGCGATATTTAAAATAACAACAGAGTAATTTAATTTGCGGAGGGTCTTTTAAATACATTATTATATACAACATTACTTATGTTGGTAATTAAAGTGTAATTACCGGTTCATTTTAGCGTATTCGGATTTGGTTCAAAATGAGCAAGTTCGTTATGATATAATGTAAGTTTGGAAGTACGGAGTATACGCTTCCCTAATTATTTAGGAGTTTACGGTATAGTTTCATTCGAACAATTGTGACGGGGGTCTCGCTAGCTACAAATATCTCTGTCTTTGTGCTAAATTAGATATACAAACTTCATCTTTGAGCCAAATTCATACAACAACTACTACAAAGTCTTATAAATTATTTTCATACAAGTTTAACAAATACAAAAAAAATTAGATAATTGGAACACTAACTTAGGGGTCAGGCTTGTTTTGTTAAGAAAAGATGAGAGATTGCAAGAAACATGATAGAAAAACAACCCTGAACTTAGAATTATCAAGATTAGCACAGTAATTTCAAACTCAGTCAGGAACAAGCTTAACTCACTCACTAAAACTACACAAGTGAACATATTAAATTCGAGCCAACAAACTAAGACTAGCACAAATTTGTTGATTTAAGACATTTAGCAAAGGTCCCTTTATATAGGACTTACAATCTGATCTCCACACTTGAGATTAAGCTAGCATCCAGTGGCTTAAAAGGGCCTTACAAAAGATTTTAAAAAATTCTACAAAGTCTACTAATAAGATGAGAAAAACATAATGATCAACAACAAAAAAAGCAGTCTGGAATGTTCATGGTGGGGAACATGGTGGGAATAGCTTTATAAGGACAACCAATCCTCTTAAAGTCAGGGTCATCTTTATAAATTTCTTTCATGAACTCAAAGCCCAACACCCTTTGCTGAATGGTTACTAGCATTTAGTGTCTTCTAGAGAGGGCATTTGCAACTACGTTGGACGATTGCTTTTATAAGGATAATCAATCCTCTATGAAGTCAAGGTCATCTTTATAGAGTTCTTTTATGAAATCAAAGCCCAACACTCTTTGCTGAATGGTTATTAGCATTGAGTGTCTCCTAGAGAGGGCATCTCCAAATACATTGGACTTCCTTTCCTTATGTCTGCTGGAACAATAAAGGACTATAGGTATTTAGCCCATTTGGCATTCCTTGCACTCAGCTTTTGTTGGTCACTTATGTACTTCAAAGCCTCATGATCGGAGTGGGGTACAAGGGCTTTGGCTTGAGATAATGACTCCAATACATGAGATCCCTTACCAAAGCATTGAACTCGTTGTCATTGGTGAAGTAATTTAGTTTGGATACACTGAGTTTTTCACTAAGAAGATTACTAGATTCCTCCCTTGTATGAGAATGCCTCTAATGGCCACTCTCGTAGCATCACACTCCACCTCAAATAACTGATCAAAGTCAGACAAAGCTAGGATATGAGCCTCAGACAACTTCTTTTTTATGAGCTCAAAGATTAGTTGAGCCTGCTCAATCCACACTTGATCATTCCCTTTTTCATTCCTTCGGCCACAGGTGCGATGATAGTGCTGCCATGATAGTGCTGAATCCATTGATAAACCTGTTATGGAAAGAAGCTAGGTCATGAAAACCTCTGACTTCAGTGATGGTTTTTGGAGTAGGCCATTATCTGATGGCTGCAATTTTCTCCTGGGCTACAGATATGACCCTTTAAGAGATGACATAACGCGGAACTTCACCTCGTTAGCCATAAATGCGCATTTCTCCAACTTCCCAAACAGTTTATGCTAAATAGTAGGCACATATGGAAAACAGGAGAGAGAATAATAAAACTAAGAAAGAGAGTAATTAATTATGTTTAGATCATAGGCGAGAAAAAAAATTACTTTTACCTAAATTTGAGGAGCCAATAAAAGCAAGGTAAATGCTTCTGCTTTTATATAAAGTAAATATTCAAAATGTTTTATTGAAGGTGGAAAATTTAGTAAGCAACTTTTTTTCTATATGCAACAAATTGAGGGAAATTGAGTTGTGGTGCCTAGCAAAAATGAACAATAAGTGGAGGCTTGGAGCTTTAGTGGTTGATAGCCTAATATGGTACAAAGTTGATTGAAACATTAAAGATAGTTAACAATTAAACTTTAATTAAAGTATGAATGTTTGATTGATAATTGGTAACAATTAAAGCCATTTTTCAATGCAAGAAGTCGTATTCACAATAATTGTGATGAAGGCTTACACGATAGAGAACTTCATAATAAATGGTAGGTTTAATGAAAATAAAATTCAATGGAATAACTCCAAAATGTCTCTTTAGTTTTCCTTCATAATCTTAATGGTTTTGGCGCGAAAAAGAAACAACAATAAGAATTAAATTTATCTTAAAATTGTTATTTTGCTTAAGGTGGTATTTAAATTTGATACTTCGTACTTTCCAGTATCCAATGACACCTATACTATTATAAAATCAAAATTAAGATGCCGCCGTATATCGATACTACTCCATTACATATATACAACATGTGGGGTCTATCAAATTATTGGGCCCTAAATAAGGCATGAAACATGGTGCCCAACTGGTGTTGGGTAGCAAACTCAAGTCTCAAAGTAGAAAACTAAAAGAGTATTGATGTATTTAGTTATCATATACTTCCTCCCTTCAACTCCACCCTACCACTTTCACTTTTGTATACTATTCAAAAGTGATCATATAATTGCAATTTTCTCTCAATATATAAGTAAAAATATATTCATGTGTGATTTTATTTGATTCGTATTTACGAGTACATTATTAATATCTAACTTTTATAATTTTTGCAAACACGTAGCTAACGATATTTACCGTATAAAACACGTCTCGGCAAATGTGAAAAAAAAATTTGGTAGAGTTGAGTTGAAGGGAGGACATATAACATACTCCCTTCGTTTCATATTATATGACGTTTTTGTTTTTCGAGGTGAGCCTTTGACTTTAATTTTTACAAAAATATATTTGTCTAAAAATTATAAAAATTATACCATAAAATTCTTTATTAATAGAGCTTTAAAATGAGTATACATTTCACTATGTTTACTTACTACAACAAATACCTTGTTTTTTTGACGCTTTTTTAGTTAAATTATTGACGGTTAAAAGCGTCGAGAAAAACATTTTCGACGCTTTAGCAAAGCGTCAATTTTTGGCCGTCAGTATTTTTTGACGCTTTTAACTGTCACACTTGTCGACGCATTCATGTGTCATTTTATTATTTTCGATGCTTTATTGTGTCAGCATTTATGGCATTATGTTTTGCTTATTAAGTGATTCTTGACGCTTTTTTATGTCGGCCATTAATGTAGTTATCAATTTACACAAAAAAGCGTCAATAGCTGTCGAGGTAATTATTGTTTTACAAAATAGTACAAAATTTTATGTGCATTAATATTGCTCTTTAACTTTCCTCTCTAGTTAGTATCAAGGATGGATACTCAATCTATCAAATTACACAAGATGATTAGCGGTACATTGAACTTTAATTCTTTGAATAATCTGATAAATATCCTTACAATAATATGTTTTTACATAATTGGCGTGAAAAAATAGATGCAATATAACCTATCGCAGTGAAAAAATAGATGCAATATAACCTATCGCAAAATAGGAATGCAAATCTAATACAAAATAATATCAAGCTCTTTAATGCTCTCCATATATTCTGGTAGATCAAAAATTCCCTCATGCCTCGGCTTAAACTTGTTATTTCTTCTACACATAGTATTTTTGGATAACCTGTTCAAGGAACATACAAAAAAAAAAGTAAACCAACTTACATCAAGTTTGATCGAACTTGTAGGATTAGAGAAACCACCAAAACACCTAGAACACACCTTACTTGTTAATAACTTGGCCTGGTCATATGTTATTGGCAATAACATGAAACTTAGTCTATAAAATTATTCACACCAGTCAACGACTTATAATTCTAAAATCAGTAACTTATTATCCGTTTTAAGCTTAAGACGGGTTACATAATGGTAATAAAGACATCCCTTTTGGTATTTTCTAGGCTAACAAGTAGGTTAATTTGGTACGTATTTAACCCGTCTTAAGCTGAAGCGTTAAGACGGATAATGCCGGTCTTAAATGAGAATTTGTGTTCTAAAATATTCTCTACTCACGACCACTTGGGTTCTACACCAAACTACTGCTGTGGTGGCGAGTCTAACATATTACTAGACATCCTGCTTATAAAACACTTCATCAAAACATCACATGTGCAACATAAAAATCGAGAGAAATCATACCAAGTTCAAGGAGGGCTTTCTCAAGTTGGAAAAGATAGTCTATTTAAGGTCCTCACGGGTCTTCTGCACGAACAATTTGCTTGCAAGCCATAATTTGTTTTCTGGGAAGGTAGTAGCGAAATAATTAGTCTGATCTCCTTAAGATGGATTAAGAATTAATCAAGACAATGTCCTCTTCACAACTTTTCAAATACTTACTCATACTTTCATAGTCATAAAAATTGAAATACATCAGGATATAACCAAGTCTTATGAGAATAGTATAAAAGAGTGCTTTGTCTCAACTCTCAAAGACTAGTTTGTGTTCAAAGCAATAAGGAAAATACAACAAAGAGAGAACTTTGTGCAAACAACAGGGATAGATGACCATAGTCAATAAAAAATGGAACATACTTTGCAATCTCTTCTAGTGGAGCAGGATCCAGGTAGTTTGCATTAAGTTTTTTTTATCTTAGGAGCCAACATACCTGAATATTTTCAACATCATCATTACTCGCATGGGACATAGAAAACATAAGAGCTCATTTTTGGGTACTTACACTAACACCCCAGTCAAAGTCGGAGTTGAATAAGTCAATTCCTTTAGAAAATACATAGTCAATTACGAGGAATTACGATGAAGTGAAAATTATATCTTGCATATCTACCTTACAGAAATCGACAGAAAGCTTATGGCAGTATTTTTTCTCTCGCAACTCTAAATACTGCGCGTTATTACACTACAGAGGGTACTCTGTTAATAAAAATAGCATCAAGAGAAGGAGACATCACCTATGAAAAAGAGAGGACTACACACCAAATAATATACAGGAAAAGCATAATGTGATGGCACTTGCAATGTCCTTCCTTGGTGGAAACCTTATGAGTGATTCCAGGCCACACTACACCATAATAAATGATAAAATTAGAGGGATTCGAACAAGTGACAAAATCATTTAACTTTTTGAAGACTAAGTGACAGAATCATTTCTTTTGGTGTTACGGCAACGAACTGCCAATAGAAGTACAAAGTGGATGGAGAGGGATTCAAACCCACATCCTATAATTAACATACACTCTATTTATACCACAACCAAGACCTCATTGTTGAAATGACAAATTCATGATAAGCATGAGCAAGAGATTACCTAATAAAGAAGAACGAACCCAAATGTTTTCAGTAGTAAAAAAAACTACCTTAAAAAAATTATCCAACCATAAAACTACAAGAAAGGATCCATTAGGTTAGAGTCCATAGTATCACAACACTCTTCTTGGAGCAGTTCCGCACACAAACAGACTTTTTTTAACAGAGCAGTGCCAGAAAACAGGAATTCTAATCTAGGGAGGGTGCATTGTCAAATAGCATAATACCATTGGTACTCTTGATAAAATAATCACCCCAAAAGCTAAGACTATAAATGATCATATTTGTCTTCTACAACTTTAAGCTTCTCAAAATGACTCGACATATGCCGAGGTTACTATCTTATGGACCCTTAACCTATATGAGCAGTAAGAAGAGTTAACTAAGAGCAAAATACAATCTATCGGACCCTTAAACCAGCAATATTCTTTATCTGAAATGTGTTCATTTAGCCCTACCTATACTATTATCTCCCTTTTTTTAACCAATCGAACAAAATCAATTTTTTGACCTCTTTCCCACGATCATTACTTCACTAATCAGTTGATAATCCTATATCCTTTGCACAGAAATCTCAAAATTTCTAAATTAAAATCATTTTACACAATACCAATTGTAGTTAGGATCATAGGCAAAGAATCAAGCTTTCATCAACATACCCATTTCAAACTAAACATAATTGCTCAGATCAATTATTCAATCAAAACCTCAAGAAACACCCTATATTTTAAAACCAACCAATTATTTAACATTAATTAATCAAATGAAGAATAATTAACTAAAGAAAGATTAATTTGTTTAAACTTACACAAATTCCATCATAGCAGGCTCTAATGTGATGATTCCACTTGGGTATTCTGGTGTTCCTCTATGGTCAGTGCTTCCTGCATCTAGTAATCAACAAAAACGAAGTACATAAATGTCATGATGATCTGATTCATTTGATGGTAATAATCCAAATTGGTCTTCTTATCTAAGAATTACATACAGAATATTGAAAAGGAATGAAAGGAGTCGGAGTTTAAATCAGTAAATAAAACACCAAGTTGTGGAGAAAGCAACGGATCAATAAACCAAATTACAAAACAAATGGTCCATCGGAACATAATTAAACTGAAACTTAAAGTTAACAACTTCAGTTTAGATCTAAAACCAAGGACCCTAATTAAATTTCAGATTTTAACAAAAAAAATCAATACAAAAAATAAGAAATACTTCATATAAATGTTAGATTGGAGTAACAACTTACAATAAGATTGACTGCATTATTGAATATGGTAGAAATTAAATTGGAGGCAGGGATGGCGAACCCTCTTGGTTGTGCAAATTTCAAAGCCTACGAGACATACAAAGATGCAAGAGAAAAGTAGAAACGGAAGAGATGAAGAGTATGATATTTTCATCCTATCTCGTGAATTATGAGAGAAATTATTTTCTGGATCTGGTAGGGACTGGGGTTTTAAAATTTGTACAACTGCGCTCAAGTACTTTTATTAAATGTGAAAGTTAAGTTGAGCGGGATTTCGGAAAATTTGACTCACACGAATAGTTAATTTCATTTTTACTCAATAAGATGACCCGACACTTTTCAAAGCGTCAATACCAAAGCGTCGTAAAAGTAAGGGTTTTGTTGTAGTGACTCTTATATTTTGAGAGATATTGATGAGAGAAGGGAGTGTCTCGAAAAGTGAGAATGACATATGAAAAACGGAATTACTTTTTCACATACGAACTTAACTCTTTCATATACACTTTTTCATAAATTTTCCATACCATACCCTTTTGTTAAACATAATCCCTCTTTTTACTAAACATAATCAAATCAACTCATATATACATTTAGCCTAAAATTAAATCTAATTAACTTAGAACAATGGATTATAATTTTCCAATTAGTTAATGTAATTCTTTTGTTTAACAATTATTAATACGTTTTTAAGATTATTAGGTTATCAAATAGGGAAATTAATATACTAAGTAATTATTATTTATTAGGGTTTGTGGGTGGTGGAAGGTACGGTGGTTTCGGGGTGTGCGCGGGGGTTAAGGGACTGGTGCGTGACGGTGGAGCGACGAGGGTGGTCGTGACCGTGGAGCGGTGAAGATGGACGTCAGCATGGTTCAATTGGCTAGAAGGTTGTCTCGGTGGTGGTGGTAAATGACGGTGGTAGGGAGATGCCTGCCGGAGCAATGAGTGGTTCGTTGGTTGTTGACGGGGAATGTGAGCCTTTGATGGTGGTGGTCAGGTCATCGGGTGGTAGTAGGAAAAGGAGATGACGTTAGGGAGTTGTGAGGGATGAGTTGTGTTGTTTTTTCATTTTCATTTTCTTTTAATATTAATTAGTTTGGTTCTGTTATATTATTCTACATTAAATAATTAGTTTGGTCAGGTCCAAGTTTGCCAACGACTTGGACTGATCGGAAAAGTTGAACGAGAATGGTGGTGAAGGCCGAAGGGAGATGAGGGAAGAGAGAGATGAAGAAATGGAAAAATGGCAGGGGTATAATTGTAAAAATTGTATGTAAAAGAGTAAAATTCGTATGTGAAAAAGCACGTCCCATAAAAAAACAGAGGAAATACTTACTTATTTATTAATATGAGACATTTGAGAAAATGCCGAAAACAACACGTGCAAGTTTTGGCGGTATCATACTAATGTATGTGATTGGTGGCATTCCAAACACTTAGCAACACCTATGACCATAAATAGAGTGTTATATTTCGATAATTTTGCAACACGAAAACTGTTTGCGAAAAATAATTATGCTTAGAGAAATGTAAATAAGGCTATATTACTAAAATATAGTTTCATCAAATATTTATTTATATACTTTAAATTTTAAAGTATTCTTTTTTTTTTTGCAGCTGTGCCACAGGCTCGCAAAGCATCGCTTGCAAGATTCTTGGAGAAGCGAAAAGAAAGGTATTCTCTCCCATCCAAACCAAAGGTTACACTTACCTTATTTGGACCATCCAAATCAAACTACCCATTCCTTTTCGGGTAACAAATAAGACCAACTACTCCTCATTTACCCTATATATTTACACAATATGTCATTACCCCACCCACCCAACTAACATTAAATACTCAAGTGGTCCTACTTCCATTCCAATACTACCATTCCCTTTTCTATGTTTTCTTAAAACTTGTGCTCCCTCCCATGTAACCTTTGGTTTGGATGGGAGGGAGTATATTCTTATGCTCAAAATTTCAGTTATTGATTGCCAAGCCAAATAAATTCATAGTTTAGTAACGTTAACTTCATGGTAGGTTTCAATTTTTTTATCTCGTGATGGATATTTGAGACCAAAATAAAAGAGAATAATTTATCTATTTCATCTAAATAAAGTCTTGCACAAATAGTACATCACAACAAATTCCTTGTGTTTACTAATGATTTTTGAGCCATTTTGTGATGCTTAAAATGGTATTTAGTGGATAGTATTTAATGAGACATATGCCCAGTTCTTTTGGGCTGAATAGGAGCTGAACTGAACTGAACTGATAGGAGCTGAACTGAACTTATAGGAGCTGAACTGAACTGAACTTATAGGAGCTGAACTGAATTTATAAGAGCTGAACTGAACTGAACTTATAGGAGCTGAACTGAACTGAACTTATAAGAGCTGAACTAAACTTATAGGAGCTGAACTGAACTAAACTTATAGGATCTGAACTTTTCTGAACTTAATTTTACTTAATTGAATAGAATTTATACAATCTAAAATTTACTAAACTGAACTTTATTACATAAGGTAAGATAATAACATAATTCCAATTTATATACATTGGTTTGTTCAAATAGATTACTACGTTGACATCATCTTTATCTGTATCTTTATCATTTGGAAATGACTGTCATAAAAAAAGTATACTCTAAAACGTAAGGTAAGATAATAGCATAATTCCGATTTATGTACATTTGTTTGTTCAAATAGATTACTTCGTTTACATTACGATAAAAAAATAAATCACATATTACATCGTTTTCTAACCATCTATTTCCATATCATCATCTTCCTCATCACTTTCTTCTTTATATTCACTATCACTTGTAACAACGAATCTATTGCCTCGCCAAATGTTTTTTACTATCTTGTTTCGTACCTTGAACATGGTTTTTTTCCGCTTATCATCAAACTGAACTTATAAGAACTGAACTGAACTTATAGGAGCTGAACTGAACTTATAGGAGCTGAACTGAACTGAACTTATAGGAGCTGAACTGAACTTAAAGGAGCTGAGTTTAAGTCCAAAAGAACAGGGCCATAGTATTTAATGACTTCACATTTCATTTATTCCATAAATATAAATAACTCATATAAAACTCAAATTAGATAATATTGACAAATAATTGTGAACGAATGTAGTATTTTTTAATAAAAGTGTATACATTAACAAACGAAATAATTTATGTCCAATTTTAAGGAGATACATTTAGGAGGGAAAATTTCTTAAATTTCTTATTCTCTTAGTAGATAACTAGTATACACCCCGTGCAATGAATGCATGTTATATATAGGTTATTATTATTTATAGAAAAACATACTCCCTCATAGTCGGTCATTTCTTCCCTCTTTTCTTATTGGGTAAGTCGGGTTTTCTTCTCTCTTTCCTTTTTTGGATGTGGGGTTGTGTGTTTTGTGTGGTCTAAATTCATTTGTATGTGGGGTAGTGTGTTTTGTGTGGTTCAAATTCATTTCCTTAATTTTTGTGTAAAAAGGAAAGGGGAAGAAATGAGTGACTACGAGGGAGTATTTGAGAAACAAAATTAAAGTCATGAAAATGAGTACTTTAAAGAAAAAATATGTTTTTTTTCCCACGAAACATATGATATTAGTGTATAATTTTTTACTGTTAATTAGTCGTATTTTTCTGTTGCAACTCTTCATAAAAAAATGAATGAACTTTTAATCATAAAATTCGAATAAAAAAAAGTATCAACATAAAAAAAACTTGAAGTTAACTGTGTAAATTATGAACTATTAAATTTTTATAGGTATTTAAATCTAAAAGATTTGACCTATTTCTACATATCATGCTATATAGTATAAATATAAGTCCAACCCAATTATTGGTTTAATATTTTAGGCGGGAAAATTAGAATTTGACTTGATCTTTTAGTAGCAGGGGATGTATGGGAAAGCCATTATCAACAGAATATCGTAACAAAGGCTGACATTCCGCATTCAAAACACCCTTGTAGCAATAACAAATGAAAGTGTTCAGTCAAACAATTTTATTCCAAAAGAACTTTGCAAATTAAATGAGATACAAGCCCACTCAAAATATTCATCTATTTCCATCTTTTCGCTAGATTAGAAGTTTCCCTCTTCTCATATTTGTTTTAGCATGTCCGTCAAATAGCTTGGCAGGCTCCCAACGTATTAAAGAGCGAAAAAAAAGAGGGTGTTAAACATTTACACTACTAAATCTTCCCACAGCTTGGTGAATAGAAGTAGTGACCAAATGAGAAGGTTAAAATAGAGAAATAAAGAGTAGAAGAAGTTATGATACGTGTATAATTGGTGCAATGGACATAACGGGAAAAACATGTAGCTTGTACATTTTAGTGTGCTAGGGGTAACAATGTTTTGGTGCGCGCACTTATGAATAGTTAATGGATACAAAGTAGAATAATGAACAAAAACACAAGATATTACTTATAAGGTTATAATTAGCAATACATAATAAATTAGAGGGAAAAAAATATATAAAGCCCATCACGACTAAAATTTGTTGTAGGAAAGTAAATTAATAGAACATACAAAACACTAGATCTAGAATTATGCTTCAAATTTTGAGGAATCTATGGCAATAACAAATCAATTACTAAGACAATAAGATTGAAAGTAAGAGTAGTGTGAAGTAATAAAAAAAAAAAGACTTCTTTACCGAAACAAAAACCAAACCAGTCTCAATGCAAAGAAATGTGAGGTTCATTGTTTTTTGTAGAAGTGAATATTGGGTTTACAGGAGATAAGTGGCGGAGAGCTTACTACTTGAGATAGGGTTATGACTTATGCGTAGAGACCTAATGGGAAAGAGTAGTTTAGCTGGGAAATAAAATTAGAGTGAGATAATCTCTTTTCTATTGAAGCCGTCTTTTTCTAAGGCTTCTCATTAACTTCCCTCTTAAGGAAATTTACTTTTTATGCCAAACATGGCCCGCCTTAATTTCCGAGGGTTTAATTTCACCCATTGTACACTTCTAATTCCTATTTCCTTACTGCCGTTTTAATATTACTGTTTGTACCAAAAAAAAAAAAAATTACTGTGCAAGAGGACTATACATAAGAATTACATGAAGACTATAAAAAACCACATAGCATACAATAAAATTATATGAAGACTATACAAAGTCATATAAGTATATGTTTCCAAAAATATTAGAAATTAGAAATTCAATCTAAACATTAAAAAATTATAAGCCGAATATAATTAATGGGAACATCAAAATTTAATATATTGAATATTGAATATAATTACCAAAAAAAATCAATTTTGATAGGTACAAAAATGTCATTCATGTAGACCAAAAGTATTCGAGATCAATACATCAATACAATACAAGTCCTACATATTTTTATTTTTTATTTTTTTATTAGTATCATTAACCTAATAAAAGGGATATTCTACGCTGTACCCCTAAGTTTTTCGATTTTCTACGTTGTACCCCTGTTTTTTTATAATCTACGCTGTACCCCTAAACTTCTTACTTATTTCTACATGATGATCTCTTTCAACTCTGATTTAAATTTATCGCTTATCAAACATATGTGGTTCAACCTTTATTCTGACTCATTAATGTCTTATTATCATCCTTTATAAGATGCCTCACAAATCTCCTTAATAAGCACAAACCACTATTAAAAGCCTTCGTTTTGAAACTTGAAATGGTAATGGGGAATTCATGAATTGTTAGTCAGATTCGTATACTATTTGGTGGGTTAGTGGATAATTCGGCGAACTAATAAGTAATTGAGTAGGTTGTCGAGTAATTGGAATGATAAAAAGTCAGTTTAATCGATCAACGAACAAACTAACTTAGCAAAGACAATCAATAAGGTTATTATATAGACTAATGTATAGAGTTCAGGCGCACATCATAAAATATCAAAAATGTAGGGGTACAGCACAGAAAACCCAAAAATCCAGAGATACACCGAAACATTTCCAAAAAAAAAAATCGTAATTGTTTTGTGAGTATCGTAAATTAACATTATTTTTCCAGACTTAAAATCATATATTTTTTTTTACAAGTACCATTTATATAAAATATTATCGGACATAACACGTAAGTAAATTATCTTAAAGATTTAAACCTAATAATATTTATGTCCTGAAAACTCACTCTTTTATACAAGAGTATCGGAAATTAACACTATTAGTAAGGACGTTATGGGATAAGAGAAACCTATAAATGGTTTTTTGAAGCCAAATTTTGACTTATCGAATGTAGATGAGAATAAAACTGTTCTAGGATATCTTATAAGAGATCATACTGGTAAAGTCATCCCATTAGGACCAAACAATTATGGATCAAGTAACATTCTGGTTTCAAAAGACTCTCATTTAATAAATGGCATTCAGTAGATAAATACTTAAGAATTTCAAACCAAGTAATTGAAGATGATAATTTATGTGTTATCAACGTTTTTCGTAGTACTTGGCAAATTATGTGGAAAATAAGGCATCTATTAGTTTCCGCATCCAACAAATCCAACATACTTATTAAGTATAATATTTCTTTCAAATATGATCAAAATGGAAATAATCAAAGCGGCTTGAAATCCCTTCATTGATGGCTTTATTAAGGAGAAATAAAAAAAATGATACTATTATTTTCCTGACTTAGCTTGTTGAACGTACAACAAAGAAAAACAAAGATAAGTTGTTCTCTTTCGTTTCTAAAATAAGCCATTAAAACATTACAAACAAAAGTACTAGAATAGCCTATATTCTCAATCATTATTACGTGAACTATCGATAAGGGTTTTATCTCAAAACGGAGCAACAAAAGCAATCTTGTACATTTTGTTAAGCCTAATTCAAAAGGTATTATTAACTACTACTTGTTGCAATATTTCAATTCTTTTCTAATAAGTAAAAAAATAGTTTGTTTATTTGCCTTATATATATATATATATATATTTTTTTTTTTTTTTTTCCTTCAAGATTGTGGCTCACCGATCGTTGTTGAAGTCATATAAGGCCATATTCCACTAATGATAGGTTGAGAATACACTAAATTCACAGTGGCAAATAGTTCGTCTTATCACAAATTCTTTATGTATCTCCTCAAAGTGTTAGTAATGCTCAAATATTGATTATAGAATGTGTGCATTATGTTGCGTGCTCTTACAAATAACATATGTATTTATCAGGGTAATTGATGTATCTCCATATTCTGCGAGCAAAAAATCATATGAATGCGACTCAACTGGATTCAGACCAACTTTTATCACCAATACAACTATTTCAAGGAAGCAATTAGATACTATTGAATCGAGAACGTGAGCAGTGGGGTTAATCAAAATTTGCATTACAACTTGTACAAGATTTTAAGGAAGCAATTAGATACCATTATCCTCAATCAAACTTCGTGTTACTCACGCCTCCCAAAGGCGAATTTTTTTTACATATTTTCCTGTCAAAGTAGTAGACCACTAGGAAGTTCACATTCATTTTTTTGGTTCATTACATAATTTTGCTAATTTAAGGATAGAATTATTAGGAGAAACAATTATATCCCAATTTTTTTTATGGATTTTGTTTATATTAGCATGCTCTTAGATGCTTATACGAGTTATTCACGGTTAACATGAAAATTGAAACCTCAAGCACTTTTATTTTTTTTGGTAAAGGTAAGCTTATATTAAAAAGGACCAATAAAGCATACATATTGTTTGAGCATGACAGGCTAACAAAGCCAGTACATAGCAACTACAATTTTAGAGCACAATGCTCTATTACATCTGGACAATACAGAGAAAGAAGATGTGTTTACAATCAAATTCCTAGTCCTCTGTATATCAAGTAGAACAACTTCAGTTCTGAGTATGAAGCCTTCAATGCGACCCTTGTTCCAATTCCACCAAATAGCATAAATGAGAGCAAGAGTGGAAACTGCAATGATCATTTTCAATCTCACAGCTCTGATAGAACTATGTACCCACCAGAGAACTAGTTGTAGCAATTCCAGAGGAAGGAGGCACCCATGCTGGTAGAAAGCAAGTGCAAACATTTGTTGCTGTAATTACATTTAAACAAGAGATGCTCATGTGATTCAAGTGCAACAGCACAAAGCACACAAGTATCATCATTGATGATCCCTATTTTCTTCAATCGATCTCGAGTAAGGAACCTACCATGCATAACAATCTAATCAATGAAGATGTGCTTAGGGAAAGCCTCTTTAATCCATACAAATCTAGGCCAATCCACCTGCACAAGTGGAGGACCCAGCCACTCATACCCAAGTTTAATGGTGTAATGATGTTCAGTCTGCATCCACCAGTCATGTACATAACCAGAAAGCATAAGATCTCTGATCTTACACACCTTTCTCTAAGCCCAGCTGCCATTTTGATTTGGTGAGTAAGTCTTCCAAGATCCCCCCTTCCTTTATGTATATAGAATGAACCCAACAAACCCAAAGTTGATCTTTCTTCTAGGCAAGCCACCAAACATATTTACCCATGACAACCTTATTCCATCTCATAATATCCTTCAATCCCAGACCCCATGCTTTTTCTTCTGACATATTTGATCCCAAGAGACCAAGGTATTACCAGTTGCATTATCATAACCCGGCCATAAGTTCTTGCAAATATTTGTAATCTGCTTCATGATTGTATTAGGCAAGATAAAAATCATTGCCAAATATTTGTGTAAAGTAGAAAGGACAGCCTTGACAAGAACCATTCTATAGCTCAGCTTTTTGGAGCCAAGGGACCTGACTCTAGCCACAACTCTATTAAAGCACATTATCAAGTATCTATAGCTTCTTGAAAGCAATGAGAATATCCAAGTATTTAAAAGGCAAAGCATCAAGACTCATACCAGTAACCCTCACAATCTCCTCCAAAATGCTCATATCAACTCCATTAATGTAAATACTAGAGTTGCCTTTATTCATTATCATCCCAAAAGCTATAGAAAATAATTCAAAAGACCTAATAAGAAGCCCTTTTATAGACCCTCTGTCCCCTCTACAGAATAGTAGAAGATCATCAGCAAAAGCTAGATGAGTAATATTGACTCTTCCACAAGATGGGTGGAGTATGAAGTCAACAAAGTCCCATATCTTAGCAAGGATTCTACTAAGGTACTCCATACAGATAACAAATAATAAGGGAGAAAGAGGGTCCCCTTGTCGGAACCCTCTTTGCCCTTTGAAAAACCCAAATGGTTCACCATCGAGACCCAAAGAATAAGTAGCAGTAGTAATGCATTTCATGATGAGCTTAATGAAAACATGAGGGAAATTTAGAGCCTTCAGCATGTTCTCAAAAAACTTCCATTCAATAGAGTTATATGCGTTTTTAAGATGTTGGACCTATTTTATAGTTTTGATAATGACATGTATATACTTGATAATGTGCTTTAATTGATATATCTTATGCATGTAATTGTGTGCTTTAGTCCTTATCATAGCTAACAACAATTACAAGAAAGGAAATCAAAGTTATAGGAGCTTAAGGCATAACTTTGACGATTTCTGTGAGACAAAGTTATAGGAGCTTGAGGTATAACTTTGGAAGTTCATATGTGCAAAGTTATAGCTACCTTGGTTATAACATTGAAGAAACAATTCAAGCAAGATCTACTTCAAATAACACAAGACTCAAGATGGAGGGTCTTTGTGATCAAGATGAAGACATGATCCGTATACTGAAGATCTTTGTTAAGATTAGATAGTATAGGTCGTCATTCGGTAACTATTCCATTAGAGTGATTTTATGTTTGTAAAGTTATGACTCACTTATAACTTTACATACTAAAGTTCAAAGTTATAGCTTTGACTTATAACTTTGGATGATAAACGTTGATGCATGATTTTGGAAATAAATCTTTTAAATGTTTTCAAAAAAGAGAAAGAGTATTTTTATATTTATAAAAAGTTTTAATAGATAATGTAATTGTGAGATTCTATTGGTTAGTAATACAACTTATGGGTTGTCTTGCTACCTAGGGTTTCTAATACATTTATCTCAATTTGTTGTTAACCCAATAAGCCCACCTAGTGTTTGTGCCACCTAGGATTTCGTGAAACCTAGGGATTGTGCCTCCAAGGGTTACGTGCTCCTAGGGTTTCGTGAGATGAGGATTTCGGCCACCATAGACACGTTTCCTTGTTTACCATAACCTAGGATTCTAATAATATCTTTACAACAATATTTTGAGATACTAAAGATAAATATCTTTCTAAAAGATGAAGCAATAATATTTTAAGATATTGAAGATAAATATATTTGTTAAAGAGAAAGCTAGGGTTTTAGATTTTACATCTCCTATGCTTGTATTATAAAATACTCTTTTCATCTCAATCATTTATAACGACTTTTATACAATTGAGAGAATTTTATAAATTGATTTTAAATCAAATTTTGAGCAAAATATTTATTATTTTTAGAGTTTGTACTCGAAAAAGTCGTGCATCATTATTATCAATCGCTTGCGTGAAATACGTTATTGGGTAATAGTACATCACATAAACTTACTTATTCTTTAACGAGAATCCTTGTGAGTTATATTGTACTTTCTTATTAACGTAAGTATAATCATAGTTGATTATACGAGTGGGTTGATAATTTTTGTAATCCGGAGAAAGGTACTAAAGATTATTAATCGAGAATAGTGGACGTAGGTTTCGACTTGTGAAACTGAATCACTTCAAAAATCACGTGTGTCTCTCTCCTTTTCGTTATTTCGTTACTTGGACTTACTTTGATTAATTAATTAGTTGATTTTAATATATAGAATCAAATAATTAATTACATATCATATAAAAAAAAAGTGGGGCTAGTTTTTAATACTCAATTCACCCCCCTCTTTCGTATTCGATCAATAGACTCTACAGAAGATCAATTTTCATTATGACTCTAGGAGAGCAAGCCTTCCTATTACAGAGTTTGACAAGATCTTGACAGATCAAAATATTCTCCACAATATCTATATCCTTAATAAAAGCACTTTGGGAGGGACTGATAATATCAGGGAGGATACTACTCATCCTATTACACAAGTTTTTACCTCTCTAGCACATGGGACTGCTACCAACTCGGTTGCCCGAGATAGTACATATCAAAACAAGACATAAAGAAATAATAATACTTTATTTAATCAATAGTGAATTAATACAAACTAATCATTGTATAAGAGTCCTACTACTAGGTGGGAGCTAAGACACGACGCAGTGATCCCATCCTCGATCTCAACGAAGCTCTATCGATTACCTTCGATCACTTGCTCACCATCCCCCAATGGATCACATCAGTTTTGTAAAACAGTAAAGGGGTCAGTATTCCCATATACCGACCAACACACAAGATAAGCACAAGGAGAAGAGAAATCGGAGCGCTACCGCAACGGACACCTCAGTAGACTCAGGTTACCATCCCTGATCTACAAAACTACCAATTGACCCTGGACCGCAGCCACAGGCGTCAAACTTCCATCTCAACGCAGCGAGACAAACCCGGAACATTAATATGCACATCCCCTACGTGGCGGGATAACCATGGGGGTGAATTCGGGGTGTGATGCGTCTCCCAACGGAATCACCAAACCATAATAACCATAGTAACCATCACAGCAACCACAAACTCCATCATTGGCACAACGGTGACCATCATCACAATAACAATCACATAACACACTAACAATCTTATTACATCAATTAGCAACACAAATACTGAGTAAGAAAACCCTACCCTTTCGCAAATCCGCAGCAAATCACCATCTATCTATCAATAATCTTCTTTTATGAATTCCTTCCCTTAATCATGCAATTAACATAATTAATACTAACCCTTCTTTCCCTTTCCCCCAAATCAATTAGGGTTTATAACAATGCATAAAAATCACAAAGTAAACATACATACCAAAGTAGCGATATATCGGATCCGGCACGGAAAGATTAAGGATGTTCTTGAGGAGTTAGAGAGATTTTTTGAGAGAGATATTAGGGTTTTGCTGTAAATCGTAATTGTGATTATGAATCTTAACTCCTTTTATAAATCCTTAATCAACCATCCGACTAATCCTCGAAACCCGTCATACTCGGTCGAGTAAAACATGTACTCGGTTGAGTACGCCTCACTCGGCCGAGTGTATATTTGACTCGGCCGAGTACTCAAGAACATAACTATAATTAAATAACGGACCAAACGACTCAGCTCCTTAAAAATGAACTTTGTCCCCGAAGTTCACAACCTTATTACAATTAAAAGAAACCAAGCATTCCAGACAACACTAGCATCATCATATACTAAAAGTATCCTTAAAAACCGTCACAATCAGATACAACAACCTAATCCAAACTCCAACAATGCATACATTGGCCCTTACCACACAAAAAATTTCTCCACAAGACATTCGAACTAACAGTTACCAACACTTTTCCATTAATGATACCACAACGCCCACATTACACATCCATTTCGCCTCATACTCAACATTAACACTATTACTATCCTCTATGTTTCCCACCATACAAAATAGTTTTATTCTTTCACATAATCCAAAACAGATCATCACAATTTAACTAAGACCACGACTCCACATCTATGCCGATAATAATACCTCAACTGCATAGCTAATCAACAATATCCTTACTTTATCAACCAATCCCCATGCTCCCTAAACATTCCACAAAATCACCATGCTATGAGACAACCTACTCTTTCAAAAACGCTGCTACGCCTTCTAACCCAATTCATCATTAAACTCTTACCTCTTCTGTTTATCTACACCATCCCGCCTTACCAAAATTGCTTAATACCCTAATAATCACACTTACAAATACACCAATATCCAAACACCATCCATTCCTCAATTCACCTGGAATCCACCCAAACATTTAAACGCAAAACATTAAATCAATCATTTATCACTACCATACCATATCATCTTCCGAATTCTCGCCCTATCCGCATGACATAACGCACGACTTAAAATCTTTGTCCACCCAAGACCCTAAATTTTTATCCTTATTGGCAACAAATCCATCCATCCTACACATGATATACTCTAACACTTATATCCTTATACAATCCTTTAAACGAAATTGAACCATTTACAACCTCAAGCACATCAAAATCAAATTTCGGGACCTCCTCACACCCATCAAGTCAAAACATCCAAATACACATGCGAAAATATTCCAACAATTAAGCCTCACGACCAAAATCTAAAAGGACAAGGAACTCAACAATAACAACGGTTAAATCTCTACCGGTTAGACTCTACTCTTAAACCCACTAGACAACAGTTAACCCAAACGATAACCATGAAAATACGACAGCTATACTTATGCCCGACACATAGATACTGCAAACTCCCAGAACTCGATACTCTAACTGACTCACGGGGACTCGCAACACCACTTGAACAACAAAACAGACCACGAAACGAATGACACCATTACACTACATAAGACTATTCAAACCATGATAACATAACCTAATTTGACACACACATACTACCAATACTTCCCCATACACTTGTCTCAAAGCGTTACACGAAAACACTCAGACCTCTATCTACTAATTTATCATACAAGTAACGAGCTACTAATAACACATAGGCAATCCCAAAAAGAAAGCTAGATTCCAATATATCCCAAACGTCACCCTCAAAGTCACGGAACTACGACACATTACTCTCCCTTTAGTTACAAATCCACATTCTTGCCACTCAATACCACATAGGTTAACCTGACAACAGAACTAATTAGAAACTATCACCTCAACACCTCACATTCCCTTTCCAACATGAAAACAAATTGCATAACTATTACACTTGAAACTACTTCCACACTCAACTATGACATCTGTCAAATAATACTACAACCTTCGCATAACTTCCTCACCTCAACCATAGCAAGTCCTCCTCCATAAATCTCTCTCTCCCCACCAAACGACTGACAAGGTAATATGACTATCTCAAGATAGCTACCAAATATAACCACAATAAGCTCTCACATTCCCTTTTGAGACTTAATATCTCCCATTCTTTCTTTAGTCCTACATCCTCATAAAAGATTCCATTAACGACTAACAACTTTGACTGAATATTCATTCATAATTTCTCATTTAAATCTCTTATCGCCTCATTACATCAATCCAACACTTCACACTGCCAAATTCTATAATAACGATATTCTATCAATACACCACCAATAACCAATACATCTCACACAAGCCACTACCTAGAGTACTTCCAAAGTCAGAATGCTTCCACCTCACTTTCCACAACATTCTCTTTGATTTCTAACCGACAATTTCCCACAAAATATTATCTGCCAATATACATATATCATATTATTTTATCAGAAAATCATTTATCAGCCCATTCGAAAATATTACCACCTTTTCTTAACTCTTTCTTACCAAACTATGTCCTTTGCATCTCTAATATTTACCCCAACATATGATCCTCCAAACATTTTTCTTACCCAATTTGTGTAACACCCGCAAATGTACCCTATTTTTCTAGTAAAAATATTTTATGGACACTTTTCAGCGAATTTTAGTTTTAATCGTAAATTTAATTTTCCGAGTCGAATTTAGAATTTCCGAGTTCGTATTTGGAATTTCCGCGAGATTTCAAGTGAATCCCGTCTTAAGCCGTCTTTGACTTTTTCTTGACTCTTGAGCCGTCTTTGACTTTCGTTGACTTTTTTTCCCACTTACTCCCCTCATACTCACCTTAACCTAATTCATTCACACAACTCAACTCACCCTTCTTCTCTAAGAAAACCCCATAAAACCTTGCCTCCATTTTTGATCTGTCTTAGATTCGTCGCTACACTTTCATTTCTTGCTCAAATTCATCTAGGTTCGTCTTATTCTTCCCCTCTTAGCTTCATGTATCCATATTGGTAATAAGATTACCGTCTTTCTCGCTTTTTAAATTATCCGTCTTTCTCAAGGTGAATGATATTCATCTTTTATTATCTAATTGTATGTAGGTGGAGACTAGGAAGGTTTAGAAACCGTTTAAAGACGCGAAAAGGTAACGGTGAAGGGTTACTCGATATCATTTACGTGTTTTACATGCTTTATATGCTAGAATTCGTATTTAGAATAAGATTAGAAAGCTTAGGATTCATGTTATGGATGATGATTGTTGTTATTTGATGATTGTTGATGATGAATATTGATTGTTGATAGTTGTTAGAAGTGAATCATGAAAATTGAAAATGTTTGAATGTATGTTGAAGGCTCTCGGGTGAACTGGTAACAGAGTGTTTCACGGGCGTGAAATACAAGTCACGGTCGTGACTTGTGCAGTTTCACTGCACTGACCCCTTTTCGTAAAATGATCATATCTCCTTCGTTACTTGCTTGTTTTGGGCTTGTGACATCCCGTTGGAACCGTAAGAGGATAAGCTATCACCTCCATTTGGAATTTCTGCATTTGCATGTCTAGAACTATAGTTATGACCGTTTGAAGTGGACCCTTGTTTTCGTTGGTTTCCAAACAACGGTGTTTTGGAGAGGTGATCTATGTTTTTATTCATTATGCTTCATAAACTTGTTCTAATGCTTATGTATCATGTATTGACTCATGTTTATCATATTTAAACTTATATGATTCCCTATTCTCATGTTTTGTGACGGTTTTTGGTATGTTCCCACTTTGAGTCGGTTTTTTACAAATGATACGGTTTGAGCACTATTTTGTCTTGTGCTTTGTACTCTCATTCCCTTGGCTACCTCCACGTTCGTAAGGCTGGAATGTCGGAACGGGGAGGTATCCTACTGCTTAAATGCATGTGTTAGTGGGCATACGACGACGTTGTTGGGAGTTGAACGCTATGCGTTGATCGACCCGGTCGTCAAATGTTGTGTACTTGCGAGGTGGTGTTATTTGCATGTAGCGTACCACTTGTTATGAGGCTTGTGCTCTTTTCCGCCTCTTTCGTGAATTATCTACCGAATTTGGGGTACTCGGGCTCATTTGATTGACCGAGTCTTGGATGCGAAATGTTGATCGCATGTCGAACTGGAAAATGAGATTCCGGGATTCTGGCCAGATTTAGACTAGGACCGTATTATTATCGTCGTCCTACCGGAGGAAATTAGTCCATATATACGAAATGAATTGCATGACTTGGCCTCGTCAATGTATTGGTATGTTTGAATGGATGATAATATGATGGATTTATTCATGGTCATTGCATGACTTAGCATGGTTTGTTTGTCGAGTCTCAATCTTATCAAACTTATACCGCTAACGGTGAGATGTAAGACCTAGTGAGCGTATTCGGTTGCCTAAGAGTGTCTTCCCCGAGTCTTTGTATCACATGATGGATTCAGACTTGTACTTCTTATATTCTTATCATTATATATTGAATTGCCTATCTATCCTTATCGTATCTCACATGTACATCAATATGTATGCATGCTTTACTTTTGTATTTCATTCTATGTACGTTTAATGTGATATGGCTGGGAGAACCCGGAGTTACTCCCAACTGATTGTGGCGTTCATGTTTTTCATGGATGAACAGGTTGCTTGCATGGATGGCTTTTTGCTTGGTATTTTGGGTTCGGGTGTGAGCTAGCGGGCGTTGTCCCTGGATTAAAACACCTCTAGACGATTTTAGTTTGTTTGCTAAACACTTTTACTTGTTAACTTTTTGGAGAGACTTTGTCTCTTGATGTAGTATAATTCGTACTTTAGTTTGTAATATTTGACACTCCTCGTATTCTTTCCTTGCATGTATAAAAGTTTTTAAAACTTCATATTTCCGCTATATAATTCACATGCTTGTTTGTTTTATATATCCGCATTCGCGAGGGTTGTCACATATAAGAAACACCATCTCCCTGAGGATCGATCCCTACTTCCCTAATTACATTAATTTGTTATTAGCCTAGTCTGGGTAATTATCTTTGACCAGGGCTTGCGACAGGCCCGATCAGTGCAAAATAAGTTTCGGGGTTTCGACGATAAATACTTAATACTTTGGAACATTGTGACCGCCGATGGTTTTGGGAGGCACAACCACAAGTTGGTAAAGTACAAGGATGGACATAGGCATTTTGCGGGTTTAACTGAAGAAGAGAAAGAGTATGTGATACAACAAGTCCAGGCCTCGATTCCCCCGAGAGATATTAAAAACGGTCTTCATCAAAGAACCCCGGAAAAACCGCAACCCTCAAGCACCCAAATATATAGTGAGACAACCAAGCTTAGGCGTGAAATGTGAGGGAATCGAAATCCCGCTCAAAAAATGTTGTCCTTAGCTGTAGAAGCGAAGTATGTGCATTGGCATGAGAAGAATCCCGAGACATGTGAGCTTTCTCATGTTTTCATGTCTCATCCGGAAGCCGTGAAGCTGTTTCGTACCTATCTACATGTTGTGCTTATTGATTCGACGTACAAGACCAAATGTGTAAAAGATGACACTCGTTGAGCTTGTTGGTGTCAATCCATGTGGATCTTCGTTCTTAATTGCTTGTGTGTTGATTCCTTCTGAGTCGGAAGATGGGTACAAATGGTTATTGAAGAAGTTGGGTATGCTTCTCGAGTTCACCGAAGCATCTATTTCGGCATTTGTCACTGATCGGGAGTTGGGTTTGATCGCGGCTCTACGGTCCGTCTATCCTCTTACACCTCACTTGTTGTGTTTTTGGCACTTGAAACGTGCTGTTGAGAGCAAAGCACAATCGTGGTCAAAGCATGAGTGGCGCACAAAGCATATCATGTGCAATGAAGAGCACGGTTGGAATGGAGTGATAAATGCTACTACCAAGGAAGAGTTTGAGTTGCGTTGGGCCGCCTTTTGTAAAAATTGGAAGATAGTGGCGACTTATGCGGCGAAAACATGGGGCCCGTACTCAACAGGGTTCGTATTATGCTACACAAACCGGTATTTCCATCTTGGAAACACGGCTACTTCCCGGGTGGAGTCCTCCCATTCTCTTTTGAAGGCTTGGTTGAAAAGCTCTAGCCTTACCCTTGATACCATGTGGTCTCGTATTCATTCTATGCTTGAAGTACAACACTCCAAAATAAGAAAAGAGCTCGAGGAGTCAAGAAGTAAACCTCGTAATACGTCTCATTTGTTTTCTTTGTTAAAAGGAAAGGTGTCCTTAAAAGCTATCGGGATTATGGAAAATGAAACTAAGAGGGGAATTGAGTTAGGGATCGGGTTGGTAAATGGATGCGGTTGTGCTTTAAGAACTACTCATGGCTTACCTTGTGCTTGTCTCTTGGTTGGTTTGAAAAACAATGGTGAGAGAGTTCACCTTGATTAAGTTCATTCATTTTGGAGGACATTGGAGTACGGCAATGATGACACAATGCCGAAAAACGATAATGTTGCCTTTGAAGAGCTCGTCAATGAAATGAGGAGTAGTGATCCGGCAAGTAAGAGATCTTTCATTGAGAAGATGCGCACCTTTTTTCATCCGGAAGACGAGTACGTATTGCCACCCCCTATTAGAGAAAATCCCAAAGGTCGACCAAGAGGATCTACTACTAGGAACAAGTCATTTTTCGAACATGTAAAGAGGGAGTTTGGGACACCTGGTTCAGATGGATCGACGACCGCTCAACAAACAACAGTTGGTGATTTTGATGAGGAGAGGGTTGGTGCACCTTTGGAATTGGCCTACACTAGGGGTCCTTTGTCAAGCTGGAATAAAAGATAGGGGGGTCCCGGAGGAGATGTGGTGTTTTTTTGATGGTTGGGTGGATGTAGGTGACGATGGTCATTGTGGTTTTCGAGTATTGTCTCATGCTGCCCGGGGTCGAGAAACTAACCATCTAGTGATGCAAGAATGGTGTGCTCGAGAGATTAGGGGTTTTGAGGTGTACAAGGATTATTTTGATGCGTCCTACGTCACAAATAATGGTTTTACTATGTTTGACAACACTTTGAGGCGCATTGAATTTTCCAACAACACCGGTTGTGGTCAAGAACATTGGATGCATGACGTTGATTTGTATGTTTTCGCATCGTTGTGTCATAGGTAAGACCCCGACTAGTCCGAGTACATGGCAATGTAGTACATTTTTGCCTTTAAGGAGTTATCCTCAAAGTCCGGTCCCATAAGGTGTTTTGTGGATTTTAAATCACCACCAACATTGGATGCGGTTGCATTGTAGTGGACCACCTCGAGAAGTTCCAATGCCTCCAATAGAGATGACTTGGGCGGGGTATAGAGAATAAAATGTTGTACACTATGAAGATTTGTACAAGACAAATTTCGAAAACTGGCATACATGTATGGGAACGACACCTAGAGTGCGTCGCACAAGAAGGGATAAGTCTTGACTGTTGTACTTGTGTATTTGATGGATATTTAATTTATGTATTATTTTTTCTTCTTTTATCTCAATTTATTTTTGATTAAATAAAATTGACGTTGACAACACTCGAATAAAGTGGATACATAAAGCTAACGGAAATTAAAATGGTGGGACAACTCAACTCGAATAAAGTTCTGAAAACAGTGGACAACTCTTAATACACATAATCAAATACGCCAACACTTAATCAGTTGAATATCCTTCGGATGAAGAACCATTAAACCTATAAAACTCCTCCTCTTCGTGAGTTACATACATTTCAAAGGTTTTAAAACTCTGAAATGGCCCCACGAACATCCGGCCGTCCCCCGAACATAGAGAGTGTAAGGTCCTATATGAGATAACTGTCAAACACCTCTTGAACAGTTCAACTATCTCCAACAGCACTTTCTCCCACTCACTTCGCTTCAGGATGACATTTTCTGTATACAAAAATTAATCTTCATAATAATGTCCACAAACGTTTTTGATTAGAAAAATTAGACAATAGATTAAAATAAATGATACCTTCTGTTACGTTCCTAGGATGAATGGAAGGGTTGTTGAGACCGTAAATAGGTCCATGCATTAGTTGAAGCGAGGGTAGGGGATGATTGCCCCGACTTATGAAATTATTAAGTACATGATTATTCAACACTATCATAAGGCGGTCGAATAGTAAGGGAAACTCGTTAACTATCACGTTAATTTTATTTTGATAATAATTCACTAGTTGTATGTTAGTCATCACCATGATTAAAGTATAGGATAAGAGAGGTAATATATTTTAAGAGTAGAGAGAAGTTAGTTGAGTTGTGTGGAAATAATTTGTTGGGTAAAGGGTTTAAATAGAGGAAATGCAAGGGTTTTCATGTTGTGGCTACACTCGAATAAAGCTGACGGAAATTAAAGTGGATACATAAAGCTGACGGAAATTAAAGTGGATACATAAAGCTGACGGAAATTAAAATAGATACATAAAGCTGGCGAAAATTAAACTGGATACATAAAGCTGACTGAAATTAAACTGGACGGAAATTAAAGCTGACGAAATTAAACTGGACATGATACCACCATTAAGATAAACATAACACCAATACACTAATCAGTGGAATAATCTGTGGATGAATATTCCTTTGGCTTGAATACTCACCAAAACTATCCAAGTCATCAAACAAATGAAGCATCCGGGCCACTACCCTATCACTAGACTTGTCCGTGAACAATGTCTGTCCAACCAACAACATCAAGTAAGCCCTCAACGACTCATCATGGCGACCCGTCTCCACAACCTCCATCAACTTCTGAGTCGACAACCCACCACTCCTATAATATGGTGGCTCGACATCCTGAACTACCAACCCAAATAAAGTAGCCATCTTCTCCCTCAAGCTTGCATCCTCCCTCGTGCTACCCTCCTCCTGCTTCACCATACCCTCCACAAAAACCCTAGCGCCACTCACCTTGATCCCTACAATACGCTGAACATCATGTAATAAGATAATGATCTCTCCAAAAGACATATGGAAACTGTTAGTATCCGGCTGGCACCTCTCTACAAATGCACTACGTAGATTTTCATCTATGCCGGTGGTCACACAACTCCTCAAAACACCAAGCCCACTCTCACTAACTCTCCGGGCAACCAGCTACGACACCTTCATCCCGTTCATAGCCTCCATACAACCGGGCCTCTCGTAACACTTGAGCCACGATCTCACCGGCTTGGGCTCCGTCCAACTACTAAAAGCCACGTGCCCGCCGAAACTACGTAAGACGTTGAGGTGAACCGGTCCATCCTCAACCACGCCACTAAGACGCCAAGACAAATCCCTCTTTGTCTTCTTCCTCCCCGTGCTATATGAACCCTGACTAACCGGCACATATCGTCCTCTACCAACCTATACCAAAGTCTTACCTGTTGGTTCGGATGCCTGGTTTTCTAAAAAACACTCGTCATCAGGCTGCTCTGCCGCCCCCTCCGACTCAGATCCTGAACCGCCGTCAACATTACCATCATCAACTGCACCTACCCTATAAAAAAAAGACGGAAAAACTGTCTCGCTCACAGCAGGCGGGGGCGTAGGGGCAACGTCCATACCCTCTGACCGAGTAGGACGAAAGACAACTCCGGGTTGACGCACTCCGGGTACACGCCGCTTAGATGCCGTCACTTTTCGGCCTTTCGTACGATCAGGGACCACCATTATGTTTTTTTCTTTATCCATCTGCATATAAAATAATATAACGTTATAGACAATCGACAAACAAACATAAACTCATTACAAAAAACATTTGAAATAACGGGAATAAAAATCAATCATAAACATATAAACATATATAACGTTCTTTCAAAAGCGATAATAAACAAACATATAATAACAAATATTATAATTTTACACGAATCAAATAATCATCGTCAACGTTCAAAACCATTGAAAACAACGCAATAACATAAACTGGATGCCTGGTTGCACGTTGTTGTTAAGGACCAACGTCCAGCCGAGGCGTTGGTCATCAACACCAACGTCCAGCCCAGACGTTGGTCACAAACACCAACGTGTGGGCTGGACGTTGGTGTTGATGACCAACGCCTGGGCTGGACGTTGGTGTTGATGACCAACGCCTGGGCTGGACGTTGGTCATTCACAACAACGTGTACCCTGAACGTTGGTCATCAACACTAACGTCCAACCCAGACGTTGGTGCTAGTGACCAATGTCCAATAGTTCGTCCTTTTTCATTACCACCAACAAAAACCGTCTTCCAACAACATAAATCTAATAAACCTCTTTCAATACTTCCACAAATTTCGCCATAATACATTTTTAACATGCAAAATCAACTCAAAAACCGTCTTCAACAACATAAATCTAAAAGCCGTATTCAACAACTATAGTCCAAAATTTGAATCATAAAAGCAAACCATAACACAAATTCAAATCAATTAAACATATACATAAACAAATTCAAAAGATTTAAACATATTAACAACCAAATTCAAATCAATTAAACATATTTGAATCTAAAAACAAATTCAAAAGACTTACTTATGAAAAACGTGGTGGCGGTGGCTGGTGGTGGTGAGGGCGACGGGCGGTGGCTGGTGGTGGTGCGGCATGCAGTGGTGGGGTCGTGGTAGTGGGGTCGGCGGTGGCTGTACGGGGTGAGAGGGAGAGGATAGGGAAAGAGAGAATATGAAGTTAGAGAGTAAAAAAGTAGTTACGGTCTTTTTTATGAAAAACGTCGACTATGTTTTATAAAACGTCGACGATGTTTCGTAACCCGGTTACTTTAGTGTATGTGACGAAAGTCACAAGTGACGGAGCCACGGAGGAAGACTTTGTCACTGCCTAGGTAGCACGGACACTTCTCCTATCCAGTCGTCCCGTGTCGGACACACGGACACATATAAACAAGGAATGTGAGATTGAAAGACTAGAAAAGGTTGATTAGAAGTTGAGTTTGGGTGGGAAAATTGATTAGAAGATAAGTTTGGGTGAAAATGAGAATAAATTATAGTTAAAGTCAAGTTTTACACTCAATTATCTACATTTTATGTCAAATACTAATACAAAAATAAAATTGTATGTTATTTATAACTATAAAATATATATTTTATTAAATTTAAATGCCGTGTCCCGTGTCCTAAATTTCACGAGATGTCGTATCACGTGTCGTTAGAGCTGGCAAGTCTCACCCGACCCGAGTGACCCGACCCGAAACCCGAGCAAAACCGACCCGACCCGACCCGAGAATACTGCAACTCGAAACCGACCCGACCCGACCCGATGACGACCCGTAACCCGTTGACGACCCGAAAATCAGTGACCCGAGCCCGACCCGAACCCGACCCGACATTGACCCGACCCGATATTGACCCGATTAAATTGACGCTCTGACAATTATTAACCTTAATAATGATCAAAATGAAAGTGATTTATTGTTTAAATTGATATGTTTGACTTAATAATGAATTAATTAAAACAAATAATAATTTAAAACTAGATTTAATGGAAAAATATTGAAATATTGCGAAAAAATAACCGGACCCGATTACGACCCGACCCAAACCCGACCCGACCCGATGTATCATTTGACCCGAAAATGACCCGACCCGATAACGACCTGAACCCGACCCGACCCGACCCGAAAGGGTTGTCTGACCCGATACGACCCGAACCCGATACGACCCGAACCCGACATGACCCGACCCGAACCCGACCCGACTGACCCGATTGCCACCCCTACGTGTCGTGTCCGTGTCCGTTTTGGTGCTACCTAGGTCACTGCCTTATAAAGTTGGTGACGGAGGATCGAGTGTCGATGTCAATAAACGATATGATATCAACATTTCAACATATAAATAAAATAGTAAATTAATAATTACTTCCTTATAAGTTTCACTTTTCTAAATTTACTCCCTTATAAGTTGTTTTGCTAAAATTACTCCTTTAAAGATCACTTTGATCAAAAATTGCTTCAAAACTCCCATTTAAGTCAATTATTTTGTCTATTTTTGAACTTATTTCATTTGTGCATTAGTCAATCTATAATTTGAAAGGTAAAATTATGTAGACAAATGGAGGGGGAGTTCAAAAACAGACGAAATAAGTAACTTAAATTGGAGTTTTGAAGCAATTTTTGATAAAAGTGATCTTTAATGAAGTAATTTTAGCAAAACAACTTATAAGGGAGTAATTTTAGAAAAGTGAAACTTATAAGGGAGTAATTATTAATTTACTCTAAATAAAATAATTGCAGTTTTATAAATTTAATAATGTGGGGTATTGTTTAAAATTAATCGTAAGAAGCAAGTAATTTTATATGGTATGAGTGTATGACAAGGAAATGAAGGGTTTGTAAATTACGACGAAGAAATTGGAGGAAGCAAAGAGTGAGTCTACGAACTTGGCATGGTTTGTTGCGCATGAGTTGAGGTGAATGAGGTCATCAATCTACTTACCACTAATAATAATAATAATAAACTTGTATTAATAATAAATTTGTATTCTTCTGTTTTAATTTCATCACTCTGTTTTCCTCATCTTGTTCATGCGGTTTCAAGTCTAACTCTTGGTGCAAATAAAAGTTGACTAATTCTCAAACCCACTAATCTCAGGTACTCCTATATTCATTCTTTTTTCATTATTTGTTCTACTTAATCAATGTATTATTTCAGTTTCATATCTTTGTGTTCTTAGATTAATTTGCATGAATTTCATAGACTCCCACTTTTTAAGTGTTAAGTTTTAAGTAGATTAAAAACTGTTAATATTGTCTACTAAGTTTTAAGGAAATACTTATACTGTATACATGGTTTTATTTGTTTGGAAATGGAATTGTTGTGAACCCCATTCTTATGAAATAATTATATTTAGTGATCAATATCATTCTAACTCCTGATTATGATCATTTCTCCAATTATGATGTTTGTACCTAATATCGTGTTTTTACCAATTGGGGCTAAAATTACGGTCAAATTCTCGAAATAGGTATATCTGTCTTGAGCTTAACAAAGGTCAAATATACCAAGGTGATGAGTAAAAGACAAGATAATGCATAAATAAAAATAAAATATTTGTTTTATATGCCCATGTGACGATATTTATCCCGTCTTAATATTAAGACGGATACCTCGGTCTTAAAGAAGACGAGCTGAAAATTATGATCCACTTATACGTTAATAACATTTGTTTGTGTCCCTTTCCATTTCCCTTCCTTACTTCGGAACATTATTGTGTTCGAAAAAAACTTCACCACTGTTCAAGAAATGTCGTCTTATTGATTATATTTGGTCTATCTTGAAGTTTAGTTCACTTAGTTGGATGTCGAGTAGTTTGGAGGTTTTCCGCGCCTGCCCAAGACGATCCATAAAAGACAGAAATTTCATTGAGAAATTGCGAGAGGGAAATGGTGGGGTTAGTTTCCTTTTTTTAACTAAAAATGGATTGACGGGAACTGAATTGATGAATTTTCGACCTCTTCAACATAAGAAATTATGATGCACTTATAAGTTACTCGTATTACCTTTTGTATAAGTAAGTATATGCAAGTCTTGCTGCTGTTTTTGCAATTTGTTCAATAACTGACAGCATAACCTTATTGAATCAGCAACTGTTACTCATACCATGGCCATCATAACTGGCTTGATAGCCAAGAGCTTCAACCTAGGCGACAAGATGACGATTCTTCAAAACAAAGCTCAAGTTTTGGCTGCTAGAGCATCTGATATTAGTTCTGAGCTAGACATTGCTGACTTACAGTTCGGAAAGAAACGGAGGAGAGAAGTTGAACTCTGGTTCAGAAACGTCCGACAAACAGGGTCCGAGATTGACACCATTAGCGAGAAAGTAAAAAATACGAGGCTTCTATTGCCAAATTTACAACTCAAGGAGGACATTGCGCGGCTCTCCAAGGAGATTGAAGAACTTATCGATCAAGGCGCGTTTCGAAATGGTCTTACACTGGATATAAACAACACTAGGTTGCCATTGGTGACTCGAGATCTAGTGGGGCAAATGTGTGTACAAAACATTAAAACAATCTGCAGATGGCTCGGGGATGATAAGGTACACAGAATTGGAATTTACGGGATGGGAGGTGTCGGGAAATCGTCCCTTATGATGCATATTCACAACATGCTCTTAGATAAGAGTATTTGGGGGGATGTTTATTGGGTTAGTGCAAGTCAATGTAGCATTATATGTAAACATAATTTATAGGATCTTGATTATAACGATAATTACTGAAAGGTACTTACGTGGTGCAGCCATCAGATCTGATAATAAAGTTACTTGAGAAAGATAAATAATAAACCCTTATTGCTTTGCCTTCTCCTACCTTCCTTATTCTCTAATTCACTTTCTTTCTTGTGTGTTGCTGATATGAATGAATTAGGTTAAAGCACAAACAGGTGTACTTATATAGAGAGGTGGCAGGAGGGGCTTTATGGAATAAGTAGTCAGTTATGTAAATAGCCTGTAACTACTTACCATAATCTACTTAAACTAGGACTCCTAATAAAAACCCGAAACAATATATTTAACCATTATTTAATTAAGGCAACTAATATCAGTAATTAGGTCCACACAATAGAGAATTAAATAATATTAATATAATAATTCTTACATTCTCCCACTTGGACCATATTACTGATTAAAACATAATGTCACACTTAATTATAACATAAGGCGCGTAGACGGTTAAATGAATACATAATGGTTTATCTTAATTACCCTGATTATCCCTGAACAACTGGTTGAGTCATGGCGGAGACACTACTATAAAAGAGAAGTGGTCCTTCCATGTACTACGGACCAATCACTTAGAATAATCAGTCTGTACAAGGAGCAAACATAATCCCCAAATAATGTCCTTGAGGAAAAGGACTAATTCTGTTAATCGTGCAACAATAATGTATACAATAACAATAATACGATACAGAAAAATGTTCGGAAATCATCATCATAATAAAACATAAATCGATTAATCAAAACATAAGTGTCATTATTACAAAGCACTAGCATGATCCATACATAAAAGAAAAGCCTTAATGATTATCCTCCAGACCCATATCAATAGCATGCTTCAAAAATGTCTTTGGAGGTAATCCCTTAGTTAAAGGATCTGCTATATTAGCACTAGTATTAATGTGCTCAATTGACACAGTGTTTTTCCGAACTTCCTCCTTAACTGACAAGTATTTCATTTCCATGTGCTTTATTCCTTTAGAATACTTGTCATTCTTCGAAAAGAAGACAGCTGCGGCATTATCACAATAAATCCTCAATGGCCTTGCAACAGAATTCATAATGCTAAGCCCTGAGAAAAAATTCCGCAACCATAAAGCTTGAATAGTAGCCTCAAAGCACGCTACAAACTCAGCTTCCATAGTGGACGAGGCAATAATTGTTTGTTTAGCACTTTTCCAGGAGATTGCTCCCCCAGCTAAAACAAACACATAACCAAAAGTGCTTTTCCTTGAGTCCACGCATCCTCCAAAATCTGAGTCAGCATATCCAAGAACCTCGAGCTGATCAGTATGTCTATAAGTGAGCATTTTGTCCCTTGTTCCCTTTAAGTACCTTAAAACCTTCTTAGCCGCACTCCAATGACCCATTCCAGGATTGGACTGATATCGACCCAACATACCTACTGCAAAACTTATGTCAGGTCTTGTACAGACCTGCGCATACATTAAGCTTCCAACCAGAGATGCATAAGGAAAGTTTTTCATGGTATTTCGTTCTAGCTCAGTCTTAGGACACATACTTAAGCTGAACTTATCCCCTTTCTGAATAGGAACATCATTGGGATTACATTGTACCATGTTAAATCTTTCTAAAACTTTACTGATATAGGCTTTCTGAGACAACCCTAATGTCCTTTGTGATCTGTCTCGAGATATTTCCACCCCGATCACATAGGACGCCTCTCCCATATCTTTCATCTCAAAGTTGCTTGATAGGAAATCTTTAGTTTGACGTAATAGTCCCAAATCACTGCTTGCTATAAGTATGTCATCGACATATAGGACCAAAAATGCAAACTTACTCCCACTGATCTTCAGGTATATACACTGATCAACAGTGTTTTCTTGAAACCCAAAGGAGGTAATGGTATTATGGAACTTAATATACCATTGTCGAGAAGCTTGCTTAAGTCCATAAATGGACTTCTTTAATATACAGACCTTGTCCTCTTTGCCATCAATAATGAAGCCTTCAGGCTGAGCCATGTAGACTTCTTCTTCCAAACTCCCATTCAAGAATGCCGTTTTCACATCCATTTGATGTAGCTCTAAATCAAAATGAGCTACAAAAGCTAAAATGATCCGTAATGAATCCTTCTTAGAAACTGGAGAGAAGGTTTCATTATAATCAATGCCTTCTTTCTGATTAAAGCCTTTAGCTACCAGTCTGGCTTTATGTCGTTCAATATTACCTGAGGAGTCGCGCTTGGTCTTAAAGACCCACTTGCAGCCGACAGCCTTATGACCTACTGGTAAATTGACCAACTCCCAGACCTCATTCTTAGCCATAGACTCCATTTCTTCTTTCATGGCATTAATCCATTTATCGGAATCATTACAATTCATAGCTTGTGAAAACGTAACCGGATCATTATCAATACTAATGTCAAATTCACATTGTTGTAGATACACATAGTCATCTGAAGTAGTTGGCTTTCTAGGTCTTGTGGACCTTCTTAATACTATTTCAGGGGTTGTATCAACAACTTCAGTGGCGAGGTTATCATTCGGGAGTGGAGGGTCATCAACGTTAGGTTCCACAATATTGACTGGGTCAACATTATCATTATGTGGAACTTCATCAATTGAAATTGGGGGCAAGGAAGCTGGAATTGCCACCCTAACTTCATTGACTATGACATCCCTTACCTGATCACTCCCACTAACTTCGCCATTCTCAAGGAATTTGGCATTTCCGGTTTCCACAATTCTTGTTTTGTGTGTAGGACAGTAAAACCTATACCCTTTAGACTTTTCTGGATACCGATAAAGAACCCACTAATGGTTCTTTGATCGAGTTTCCTTTCATGTGGATTATAAATGCGTGCCTCTGCTGGGCATCCCCATACATGCAAATGTTGAAGACTCGGTTTCCACCCTTTCCACAGTTCAAATGGTGTCTTTGAAACTGCCTTACTGGGAACCCGGTTTCCAACATACACAGCAGTCATAAGGGCATGCATCCACAACTTCATGGGTAAGTTGGTATTACTCATCATTGTCCTTACAGCCTCTAATAGGGTTCGATTACGCCTCTCAGCTACACCATTCATCCAAGGAGAACCAGGATTTGTGTACTGAGGGACAATACCTAAACTTTCAAGGAGTTTTGCAAAGGGACCAGGATGTTGTCCTGATTCATCATATTTGCCATAATATTCACCACCTCTATCTGACCTTATGATTTTCACTTTCTTTCCCAATTGCCTTTCCACCTCCTTAATGTAAACCTCTAAAGCGTTTACTGATTGAGATTTTTCATGCAAAAGGTAAAGGTAACAATAACGTGAATAATCATCGATAAATGTGATGAAATATTTCTCTCCGCTCATGGAGGGAACATCAAAAGGACCACAAATGTCTGTATGTATAATTTCTAATAACGCAGTGCTTCTTGTGGACCCTTTCTTGGTGTGTTTGGTTTGCTTACCTTTAATGCATTCCACACACGTCCCAAAATCAGTAAAATCAAGAGAAGGTAACATATTGTCTTTAACCAATATGTTCATTCTTTCTCTTGAAATATGGGCCAAACGTTTATGCCACAAGAAGGAGGAACTTTCATTACATCTTCCACGTTTCGAACCAACATTATTATGCAGAGAAACATTATAAGAAACACAAAGAGATTCTGAAAACAATTTATCTAAATAAATACGATATAATCCATTTTCTAAAATCCCAGAACCAACATAAATATTGTCTCGATACATACTGAAACAACCTTGTCCAAAACATAATTTAAAACCACTATTATCTAACTTAGAAACTGAAATTAAATTGCGTCCGAAGGAGGGAACATAAAGTGTATCCTCCAAAATCAACTTAAATCCAGTGCTTAATTCCAAGCTAAATCTTCCAATGGCTTCTACTGAGGCTTTTTCTTTATTCCCCATGTATAAGGAGGCCTCATTTGGATTTATGGTTCTTGTCATAAGGAATCCCTGCAAGGAATTCGAAATGTGTACATTAGAGCCTGTATCTAGCCACCAAGTGTTAGAAGGAACTTCAACATAATTTGATTCGAAACATACTAAAGCCAAAGGCTTACCCTTCTTTTCGAACCAATTCTTACGCTTTATGCAGTCTTGCTGAAAGTGCCCAGGTTTTCTACAGAAAAAGCAACTTTCCTGCTTCTTAATTTCCTTCTTTAACGCCAGATGCAGACGGTTTATCAGAAGGGCTTGGCTTAATGCCCTTCCTGTTTCCAAACTTACCTTTAGATTTCCCGCTTACATGATGCACATGATGTGCCTGGGGTAAACCACCATTCTTACTTGAGCATAGCCTCATCTTTCTGTTTGATTCTTGCTGCTTCTTGAACCAGTTTATTGGTCAATTCATTAACACTCCAAATTTCTTTAACGGTGTTGTAATGAAGGTGAAAAGCATCAAACTTATCTGGCAGGAGTTGATTATAAACTGGGCAAGGAACGGATCCTCAACTTTCATGCCCAGTTTTCCCAACTTAGCTGCCAGATTCGTCATATGCAGCACATGTTGCTGCATGGTGGTAACATTCTCATTATACTTAGCAGTGGTAAGTTCAGACATAAGTCTTCCAGCTACCGCTTTATCGGTAGTCTGAAAGCGTTCCTTAATGATTTCCATGTACTTACTGGCTGTAGTACAGCCTGTCTCCGAAATGGAGGACTTAATGTTTTGTGCAGTGGTAAGTCGTAAAAATTTTAAGCAAAGACTGTCACATTTCTTCCACCAGTTATACTCATCAAGTACCTCTTTACTCGCATCTTCAGCTGGTTCAGCAGGAGCTGTTCCAGTAAGCACCAGATCAAGTTCAAGAATACCTAAATAGAACTCGAGATGCTCCTTCCATTCAGAGTAATTAGTACCATCAAGTTGTGGTACTGCTTGGACACAGTTATTGAGGGAGCTTTGCAACGGTACTGCATTATGAACAATGCTCATAACATTAGGCTTTGAGTTTATCACACAATAGCAATTATGACTAAGACTTGAAACTTAAATGAGTAACTCATAAACATTCATTAGGCAATGTGTAGTATCTGTGGACAACCTACGCATGCTTAATTACATAATCAAGAATACTCTCTTTATTGGGTGTTTTACTTTAATGTTAGGTTACCTGTGGGTAAAACCTTAATACGAAGTTATTTCACCCCATTAGATGCTTAGTCGGATATTCACTGCATAATTTGAGTCCACTGTGGTGAACATCAACATAATGTGAATGCCCAATTTAAATACATTATGAGATCTTACCGCGTACGAGATGAATTCACTGTGGTGAATTTCAACACGTCATAATGCGGAGGTCTCCTTTAATCGATACATAAGATATAACTAATGTATAAATGATATATAATAATAATGTACGCTAAATAAATTAATTCTATAAGCATAACGACATAATATTATACAAGCATACAATAAAAACAACCAATAAGTATCGAAACAGCACGGAAAACCTCGACCGAGTAATACAGTAGCTCGATCGAGAACAAAATAAACAGAACCACTCGATCGAGTATTTCATTAGCTCGATCGAGCAACAGAAAATCAGAAAACCCTCGATCGAGTAAGCAGTAATCTCGATCGAGCAACAACAAGGCAATAAAGTCTCGATCGAGTAAAAGTGAGCTCGATCGAGCAACAGGAAAGCAGAAAAGCCTCGACCGAGGAAAACAGTAGCTCGATCGAGTAACAACAAGAGTAAACCTCCTCGATCGAGTGAAGCTTTAGCTCGATCGAGTGGGTTAGAGATCAGACGGCATACAAACGTATAAAAATCATAATACAACATACAAATCGAATTAGGGTAGCGCAAATATTCATCATAAATCATATAGAAATCATCATAGATCAATTAAAAACGAAATAATTCGATTATGGCAGCGGAAACGATTATGGCATAAGGATACAATATCTATCATAAGGGTAGACAATCAATTATGAATGAATGTTACTACATCATGATTAAAACATTAAATTCATTCATAAAACATGATTATAACATAAATCAGAATTACAACTATAATCACAACCAGGCTCTGATACCACATGTAAACATAATTTATAGGATCTTGATTATAACGATAATTACTGAAAGGTACTTACGTGGTGCAGCCATCAGATCTGATAATAAAGTTACTTGAGAAAGATAAATAATAAACCCTTATTGCTTTGCCTTCTCCTACCTTCATTATTCTCTAATTCACTTTCTTTCTGTGTGTTGCTGATATGAATGAATTAGGTTAAAGCACAAACAGGTGTACTTATATAGAGAGGTGGCAGGAGGGGCTTTATGGAATAAGTAGTCAGTTATGTAAATAGCCTGTAACTATTTACCATACTCTACTTAAACTAGGACTCCTAATAAAAACCCGAAACAATATATTTAACCATTATTTAATTAAGGCAACTAATATCAGTAATTAGGTCCACACAATAGAGAATTAAATATTAATATAATAATAATTCTTACATTATAGAGTTGCAAAACAAGATTGCTAGATCAGTAGGTTTGTATCTTTCAAGTGATGAAGATCCTAGGAGGAGGGCAGCCATGCTATCTAGCATCCTATCAAGGATTGGGAAAATAGTGTTGATTCTAGACGACATATGGAACCATTTTCCATTACAGGAACTAGGAGTTCCTGTTTCATCGACTAATTGTAAGATTGTCGTCACTACTCGTTCTTGGGACGTGTGTCGTAGGATGGCGTGCGAAAGATCTATTAAGGTAGAACCTCTCCCTGAGGGAGAAGCGTGGTGCTTGTTTATGGATCGTCTTGGAAACTACAACACACTTTCAGGTAAATCTAAAATAATTGCAAGGTCGATTGCCAGAGAATGTGGTGGTTTACCGCTTGGTATAAGGACCATGGCTCGGGCCATGAATGGTGTGAACGATGTTGATGAATGGAACAATGCTTTGCAAGAGCTGAGAAAACCTCTGAGAGGGCAAGACGACATGGAAAATGAGGTGTTTCCGGTACTAAAGTTCAGTTATTGTCATTTGAATGATATCAGGTTACAAAAATGTTTTCTAAGATGTGTGTTATACCCTGAAGGTCATAGAATACTCAGAGAGGAACTGATCAATCTTTGGATATCAGAGGGATCACTTGAGGAGACTGAAACCAGGGAAGAACAATTTCAAAAGGGGAATACAATCTTAAATAGGCTCGAAAATTTGTGTTTATTAGAAGCAAAAACTTATAATGGAGAAAGATATGTGCAGATGCATGATTTACTAAGGGATATGGCAATCAGCATCACAAAGTGTTCCCCTCGCTTTATGGTCTATCCAAGAGCCAAACTAAATGAAGTACCAAATGAGGATCAATGGCCTGAAAATGTCGAAAAAGCCTCGTTTGTTCATAATCATATTTCCGAGATTCCACCAGGAGTGTCACCTAACTGCCCTAAGCTTACTACTTTATTGCTTAAATGCAATCCCTTGGAAAATATCTCAGATTCTTTTTTTATGCACATGAAAAGCCTCAAGGTTCTTAACTTGTCTTTCACAGGAATTAAGAGAGTACCAGAGAGCATATCCAACTTGGAAAATCTTTCTACAATTCTGGTCAATGGTTGTTGGGACCTAACTTACGTGCCCTCGTTGACTCGGCTTCAAAAACTAAGAGAACTGGATTTTCGGCACACCAGGATCAAAGACGCACCTGATGGACTAGACCTTCTTACTAACCTGAGACGTCTCGACTTGTCTCAAATCAAAGATCTATCAATCCCATTTAGCAGGATTCTCCCTAGGCTGTACAATTTGCAGGTTTTCAACCTCAGCCAAACCCTAAAAGGAAAACACCTTATGGGATTACGTCACCTTGAGAGAATAAATTGCAGGTCAATTTTTGATATGAACGAGTGGGTTAAATTCATTGAATCTCGACATCACTGGAAGCTCAAGAACTACAACTTTATCCTTCTTGGAGCTTCCGACTACTCTCTACCATCTCGGGACCAAGGTCGGTTAAGTGGCTTGGATCGGATTGTATCAGTCTGTAAAAGTAGCTTGAATGGAGGAAAAAAGGGCGTTCTTCTTCCACCAAACATCCAATACCTAGGAATCAACGACTGTCAGTCCCGCGAAAGAGGGCTAATTGATGCTATACCCACCTTAAAAACAGCATCAGAACTAAAGGTGTGTGAGATGAGGAACTGTGAAGGGATAGACTACTTATGGTCACCCACACCATCACTTCCTACACCAACTCCACCACAAACATTTTCCCATTTCCAAAAGCTGCATATCTATAGTTGCCCTAGAATCAAGACGTTATTCCCGGTTGCATTGCTAGCACAGCAACTACTACCAAACCTGCAAGAGATAGAGCTTGTCAACTGTCCAAACATGACCGAGATTATATCAGCTAATGAAGGAGATGCAGCAAATGTCGGGTCCAAGACGGGTTTACTTTCGCTTCCGAAACTGAAGACATTGACATTGTGTAATTTGCCCGAGTTAGAGAGTATATGTAGGGGATTAATGATTTGTAGTTCTCTCAATAACATAAGCAAGGAGAGTTGCCCTATGTTGAAGATGATTCCACTTTCACTTCCATTACTTTGTGATTCTTCAGATGTTACTCTCCATTATCTGCCTACTGATATTGAATGGTGGACATCACTTGACAAGAGTTACCCTAAAGATGTGAAGCTTCTCAGACATGCTCTCATCAAACGTGCATGTATAACCTCAGTTTTATGACACTTCATTTTCATAAGTTGCAACAACTTCGCCTATACAAATGTACATAGTGGTAGACTGATAGTCAAATTAGGTTGCCTTTCACCATTCAAATTTATTTTTCTAGTATTAAGTAAAATATTTGTTGTAATTATCATGCTTGCTTAGTCAATGTAACCATTTTCATAGTATCATTTAAAAAGTTATTGATGAAACATTGGTACACTTGGAGGATTATTGTGATATTTTATGGACCTAGTTTCCTAATTATTGTTGTTTCTTGATTTCGTTAGGTTTATTATTATTTGTTTAGTCGTTATACTATATAAGGATGTACATTTGGTCATATTTGATACAAGGGAATAAAATCAGAAACTCTTCCAGTTAAATTATATCATGGTATCAGAGTCAATGGCTTAAAGATAATTTTTTTATTAGCAGAGCACTTCTTTCGCTGTCTGTCATTTTTGTCCGTGTGTTTATTTCCTCCGGGTTGCTCACGTAATCCTTCGCCACTTCCCAAGGGGAACGAAGGTCGCACCCCTTCGTCCCACACACCACTTAGGAATAGGAACCAAAGGTTCCTCCCCTCATTTGCACACGCCAAGCCCAAGGGGCGCGATTGACACCTATTCGGCCAAGAGGAGCATTGGAGACACCTATTCATTCTAACCTCCTTGTGCTAGGCCTATAAATAGGAGGCCTTAGACCTCACCAAACAATTCATACACACACAAGTATCATACAAGTGTATAGTTATTCTCATATAAGCCTTCAATATTGTAATCTTTATTTCCGTCTTATCAAGAGCATTGTACAAAATCTTGTAAGTATCTTCAATAATACTTTCAATCTTTCCACTGCACAATACTCTTGTACTTTGTCATTTTCTCCTTATTCAAAAGCAAGTGGCACGAGTGGCACACGCCCATTTCATACTCAAAGAAGTAAAGACGTGACACGTGGTATCAGAGAAGGTTTGCTCGTGATATCACTCGTCCAAAGAAAATGTCTGGATCGGAAATGAACCCCACGACCGAAAAGGCCAAGAATACGAAGGTCGTAACCGAAGCACGCTTAGGCAATATAGAAGGCAACATAGGCGCTTGTCGTGATGCCATGACCGAAGTCAGTTAAAGAATCACGGTCTTGGAGGAAAACTCGCCTATGCCCCAATTGAGCCAAGCCATTGGTTTAATCAACGAACTTTCTAGAGTCGTTGATGATTTAAGGGTCGAGATTGCTTCTCTCCACATAAGGGGAGGTGGAAACCCTACACTTGATCAACAACATGTCCAAGGACCCAAAGGAGAAGTCCAAAGCACACTGGGACGCTGGTGCTTGCCAAGGATATATACCTAAGGGAGGTTGTTCGCCTACCAAGGACCACAACTTAATGTTCGTTGACGCAAAGGTAAATGGAGAGCACACTATATCTCTACTTAATCTGATAGTGGTGCATCCCATAATTTTGTGACTGAGGCAATAGCCACGAGGTTGGGTATCGAGTATGATGGAGGGTCCGGGACCCTGAAAGCCGTAAACCCACAATCAATACCTATCCATGGAACTGCTCATGAGGTACCCATCCGGTTAGGAGATTGGGAGGGAACAACAGATTTTACCATAATGACGATGGATGATCATGTCTGTGTCCTGTGAATGGAATTCAGGCCGCCGCGCCCGTCACTTTATTTTGAGAGCAACAAGGCCATTATCATTGATGGCCATATACGTGTTCCTTTGGTGCTAAATAAGACACGGAAATGCAAAGACCGTAGATTTTCTACACTCCGAGCAAGCAAAGGTTCACGGGATGAGAAGTTCGTACCCAAAGACGGATGCTTTTTTTTTAATGTCAAAGGCCTTAGCAAATACGCGAATGCTCTATACAGAAGAACATGTCTGAAATGAACGATCAACATACTGGTACGAAAGAAAACGGGAAGGGCAAAGCCAAATTCGATGAGATGCAAGTCGAAAGCGGTGATGTCTTACCGTCATATGGGAAGGGCAAAGCCAAAATCAATGAGATGCAAGTCGAAAGCGGAGATGTGTTACCGTCAGATGACACATGTACTTCACAAAATGAAATCAACAACGAAGCACCAACCACAGCAATGTCCATAGAGGTCAACGATGTTCTACCAGTCTACTCTCTATGGACGACTCAATGAAAAATCAATAATGTGGAGGCTACTATATCAATGAATCCGAGGGCGTTACACAACATCTTATCTATCAAAAGGGACGGACAAGATTGCATTCGTTACTCCTATGTTAAGACTACCGTCAAGCCAAACAAACACTCGACATGTCTCGAGTGCCGAATGGCGTATGATGTGCCTATCCAAATTGGAGGTTGGCGAGGGGTAACTAACTTTATGGTTGCCGATGTCGAATGCGACGAGGTATTACTTGGTGTCGAATGGTTGAGAAGAGTGGGGTCATGGCGTTGGTTACCGAACCTACTTATCCTTATCAACAAACAAAAATCCTATGATATCAAGATAAGAGAAGAATGGGTTCTACCCGGCTCACTTGCCGATTTGTCATGACAAGTGGGCAGCCCACTGGAAGAAATATTGGGGAAGCCCTGAATGAAAAAGAAGATGATAACCTCAAGAAAGAACAAACCCAAGGAAGTAACGAACTCCAAGACAAGTAAGAAATACACATGTTATGCTTGCAATGGAGGTCACTACGTACGTAATTGCCCGATCATGAAGAAGTTATAAGATTGGATGGTTCTACAAGAGTTAACCGACAAGCAACAAGACGTTGGGAACTCAAACAATAGTCAAACGGAAGACCAACCTATTAACCAAAGTCCAAGATCGAATGTTGATACACAAGTCTCGAAGAACGAGACCCTATGGGACAAAATGGCTTAACCTTTGGCGATTCAAGACAAATAATTAAGATATTGCCCAAAGGTTAACCTCAAGCTAAACTTAGAGTTCGTGGAAAGCGTGACAGTGATAAGCCTACAAAATTGCTATCTACGGACATGGTCACGCCTATTGGGGGTTGACGAGGACGTCAACAATTCAAGTGGGGGAGAATGTCACGACTCGCATTTTTCATGAGTTGGTGACTCGTCATGAAGCCAAGAGGTGCGAATATGTCAAGCAATGCGACCAAGGGCCATGTTCCCAAGCAGTAGCGGACCCAGGGGTGCGCACAACACCGCACGTGCGCACCCTGGGTTTTTGGAATTTTTTTTAATTAATTGTTCGTAAGGTATGTATATTATTTCTTTGCCTGAAGTTTAAGCAATGCGGCAGTGGTCTAGCGGATAAGTGTATAATCTCCCTTAATGTGACGCGAGTTCGAACCCTCATAGCTATCAATTTAGTTTTTGCTAAGTGCTTGACTCTACCTCTTCTACGGTTCTCCTCTTTCCTTTCTTTTCTTAAAATTTTTCACCCAAAAACTTGGAATAACCCAATACCCACAGGCCACAATTCCCTCATTTTGGTGTAAATTGCTCAAACTTCAAATCCTAATTTGGAAATTTACTCGGCTTTTTTTTTTTAATTATGACAAAGAAAAGGTGTATAGTTGTATAGTCAAAGAATGGTAAGTCTTGCTTAAGGCGGGTATTATCCGTCTTAAGCTTAAGGCAGGTCAAATACTATGACACGATAAGAATAAATACAAAACTTTTGCGGTAAAAGAAAGGCTTAAGCTTAATACGAATACTCGAATTGTGTCCGTCTTAAATGAGAATTTGCGGTAAGCGAAAGGCTTTTTTGCGTAAATTAGTGACTATGATATATTGAAGCGTTTTTAGGACCCGGAATCTCGTCGGACGACTTTAAATCTTTAATATTTGTAATTTCTTTTAACGTGTGTACGATGTTATATAATGACGATGATGAAGTTGAATCATTAATGATATTGTTATACTAGTCGACCATTTTTTTTTCAATTGTGATCCCCCATTCTTGGGCTCCTAGGTCCGCCACTGTTCCCAAGTCCCTTATCCACATACAAGCCCCTTGCCTAGATACATTGAACCTAAATAACTACCATTACCCCCCTATTAGATACATCCCCTCAAATATAACCACCTAATACATCCCCCTTAGACATAATACTTGGCGCCAGAAGTGAAGAGGAACGACATGACAATGGGATTGCTCGCACCCGTTCACGCCAAGCACGAAGAGGCACGAAGGCACCCCTTCGTCCATCACACATGTTCACGACACATCAAGAGGAACGAATCCCCTACATGTGCCGCTACTTCCCAAGGGGAACGAAGGTCACACCCCTTCATCCCACACGCCACTTAGGAAGAGGAACCTTTGGTTCCTCCCCTCATTTGCACATGCCAAGCCCAAGGGGCACGATTGGCACCTATTCGACCAAGAGGAGCATTGGAGAAACCTATTCATTCTAACCTCCTTATCCTAGGCCTATAAATAGGCGGCCTTAGGCCTCATTTTCTAATCAACTTACCAATCAATTCATACACACACAAGTATCATACAAGTGTATAGTTATTCTCATATAAGCCTTCAATATTGTAATCTTTATTTCCGTCTTATCAAAAGCATTGTACAAACTCTTGTAAGTATATCCAATAATACTTTCAATCTTTCCGCTGCATAATACTCTTGTACTTTGCCATTTTCTCCTTATTCAAAAGCGTGTGATATCGTCTAAAAAGCATGTCTCGTACCAAGTCCGCGCCTTGGCACGAGTGACGAGCTAAATTTCACGTGTCGTTAATTCCGCTAATTAGCTACGGTCAAATAACAATTTATATCTCCTAAACAAACACAAACTATCTTAAATAAAGGTAGTAAATGGTAAGAATATGGTCGAAACAAAGAGAAGGCGGGATTAACTAAATTAACTAATCTAGACTCTTGCTAAAAACCAATTAACAAAACTAATTACTAACTAATTACTCTAATCACTAATTAAGACATTAATTAAGACACAAACTTAAATTAATTACAAACTATGATATTAACAATGACAAAAACATGTAGGGTAACACATATGGAGAAAGTTTGACATGAGAAATTGATTAACAAGCCTAAAATAACCAACAAGTACTTAAAATTCAAATATTCAAATATAAAGAAACTAACTTAGTGTAATTTTCCCAAGTTCCCAACAATTAGCAAAGTAAAAACTCTTCTTTTCCTCTCTTCTCTAGTTATCTAATACAAGTTTCTAAGAAATTAGTCAACAAGGATTATATCAACCAAGTATGACCCCTTACAACCCAATTTACACCCACTAAAACATGAGCCCAAATCAAAGATGCAAGCTTTATGAACAAAACCAAAGAAACAAGCTAGAATCATGTAGTAAAACACTAAACCATGTTCTAACCACACAATAAAGCAAATTCCACTCAAAAGATTCCAACTTTAAACTAAAGGTGCAATATTTCAAGGTTGCTTCAACAATATCAAGACAAATTAACCAAAATTATATAGACAAAGCACTAATTAAACAAACAACTTGCTAAGATGGTTAGTCTCAACAATAATTCATTCAACTATGGAAAATAAACATGAGAAGATGGTATTAACTAAAGAAGAAGAGGTGCAAAGAGTCTTACAATGCTAAAAGAGGAAAACTTGTTCCAATTGCACTAAGAAATGGAAGATTAGCTACCCATAATCAAGAATTACAACCCAAATAATAAAATTCAACTCAAAGTTACAAGCCAAATTGAAGAACCAAAGATGAGAGAATTATAATGTGTTTTGTGTTGTGTTGTGGAATGTTATGGAAATTATGGAATGTCTTCTCTCTCTACAATCTGGTCCTTTTATACCCTTGGCTCTGAAACCTAGGGCCTTCGAGAAATGGGCCCCAAAATGACAAGACGGAAAATGAAGAAACACGTGTCCCAGGCCAGGACACTGGCAGCGCCTACGAACGCTGGCAGCGTCCTGGGACGCTGACAGCGTTCTGGTGCGCTGGCAGCGTTTTACACTGCCAGCTTTTACTCTTGGTTGCTCGCCTTGACTTTCGTTGACCCCTTTGAATGCTAGTCTTGCCTTGTCTTGCCTTGTCTTCCATTGACCCTTTGGACTTGCTTTTCTTGCATTGAAAATTTGCTCATAGCCCACTCCAATTGTCGGGTTTGGTCTCGGGTCTCGGGTTTGACTTTGACTTTAGTTGACTTCCGGGCTTGACTCTAAAATTTGACTTAAAAATACCAAATAACAACATAATTACAAGGACTAAGGTTAGCATAAAACGATGCTAACGACCCGTAAAAAGTACATTAAACGGACCTAATAAACACTACTAAACACGACACATTTTGGTGTTGTCAAATACCCCCACACATGGACTTTTACTCGTCCCGAGTAAAACTCGAGATTAGCCAGACAACCACGAGTCCAAACATAGCATGTGAAGGTAATGACCTTTCTTCCCTCACCACTACCTTCTTATATCTCCCTCAAAACACAACCACCTATTAAAAGAAAATGACTCAAAGTTGTTGTGACACACTGTTCCCTTACCACTTCCTACTTATAACTCCCTCAATACAAGACTCGACACACCACCAACTCCGACTCATCCACACATCCTCCCTCATTATACTCTGAGATGGTAATGGTCACTCTCACCTTATCTCAAGGTAGAAGCAAAGTGAACGACAAGAACTCCTATCAATCTCACAACTACTTATATCGCCCCCTTATCACTCCACCAATGTAAAGCATGGTCACTTGGTTGGCTCCAAACTACACAATTTGCACAACCAAGCAACCCACAAAAGAAATCCACCGATTTGGTACTAATATTGTGTGACTCAAAGAAAAATAAAAAAAATCCTAAGCTAGTTTCCTTCCAAATTCCTCCTTATTTCTCCCTTCTTTTCCCTCCAAAAATCCTCTTCATCGGAAGTATTTTGCTCAATTTTTTTTCTTGTTCTTTTTCCATTTTTTTTCTTGAAAATCCCTCATTTTGCCTAAGGTGCCCTTTCGGGTTTTCACCTTAGCTTTTCCTTTCCTCTCATTGGTGGCTCGCAACTCGATTTTTCATTTTGCCCGGAACGGCCTTTCGAGTTTTCATTCCGTCCTCGGCCACCTTCCCAATTTTTGCCTAGTTGCCCACCCCTGTGGGTTTTCACCTACCCGGGATTTTTAATTTTTTTTCTTTTTTTTTCTCATTTTTTTTAAAAATAAACGCTAAAGAATGCATCAAACAAAACAAAGTATATACAATTCTCTCCCCTACACTTAAATTATACAATGTACTCATTGTAGGGGAAAGGGTGGGATCCTTCATCAATTGTTAAAATGAGAAGAACTCGAGGCACCTCCTCGGTTTCTCCTTCTCTCTCTTTCTTCTCTAACTCTTCTTCTTCTTCTCTCTAGGCCTTCATCAAGGGCCTCTTGTGTGTAAGGAGTGGGGTAGCCGGGGTTTTGTTGGATGGTCATGCCGAAAAGTGAGCTAGCCAAACAATAAACATCCTCTTGTGCCACCGCATCTTCATATGAATCTTGAAGGTAGGTGTGATGGTGCTCATTTTGAGCTTGGAAATGGTTTGTGGCTTGCTCCCTCCAAGCATTTTGTGCCGCCCACATGCCACATGTCATTTTGTTCTTTCCACCTTTGGTTTTGTTGCTCCCTCCAAAGGCGATCTTCCTCTTGCCGTTCCACCATCCTCCTCCACTCTTCTTGTTGGGCCCTCTCGACCTCCTCTCTCAACCTCTCCCTTGCCTCCACCACATTGTGCCAATCATCTAAAGACTCAAGCCTACCCCCTTGGGTTTGTTGCCAACTATAAGAGTCGTCCACCCGTCCACTTATGTGCTTGAGGACATCGTTTGTGCTAGCAAAGTATGATGCCATTTGTTGTTGTCATGGCTCCATTGGGGTGCTAGCATGAGTCTCCGCGTCATACATTGGGGTGTCGGTGTCTTGGTGGCTATGGTAAGATGATTGGTCATGGTATGGTGGTGGTTGTTGTTGTTGTTGTTGTTGTTGTTGTGTAAAAGGTGGGTTTTGGAAAGGTCTCGCCTCAATTGTGAGGATCTACCTCTGCTCTCTAAGTTGCTCACTCCCCTCACCTTGCTCTCTCCTTTGCCTCCTTTGCCGCAAGGGCACTTCCCCTTCCTCCGCCTCACTACTACTCTCCCTCAAACTTTCTTGCCTAGAACAAAAGAAATTCTCCGGTTTTATCCCCCTAGGTAAAGGATTGTTTAAAGGTCGAGGCATTTTCATGTAGCTTAGACCATCACTCCCCAACCAAAATCTTTTCAAAGGCTCCAACTTTCTAATTTTGAACATGTGCACCTCCTCTAGCCCCAAGTGGTTGTACCTTGTTAATCCCTTACAAGAATTGACTTCTTGTTCTTCATCAATCTCCCTTCATAATGTTGAACCAAAAAGGAAATCACCCCCCCCAAGGTGGATACTTGCTTTAGTGGATTTTTGGCGCTGCTTAATACAAGCTCTTATGAACAAGTCCGCCCAATCTGGTACCCCCACCCCTCCCGGGAGCATAGTCCACAAACACAACCGGATTTTCTCCGGTACTTTAGCGGGCTCTCCCGCAGAGTTAAAAATGGTGGTAAGGAAACGGGTAATGAGTCTAAGCACGGGGTGGGTGAAGGTGGAGAGTTTTGCATCCTTAGATGCAACGTTACATCCTGTAATCTGGTTCCACATGTTGTAAATTTCCCCTTTGGGGCATTTTATCTCTTCGGGGTTTTTGGTAATTTTTAGGATTTGGCGGATTTCTGAAATTGGGGCATTGTGCCAATTTTGGTGTAGGCGGAAACGGTAGGCTTTTTCGTTCCCCTCGGGTACGTCCAACTCGGACAAGGTAGCTAGGAACTCGTACGCGAAACTCTTATAGGTGTGATCCCAAGAGTTCGGTTCGAGATAAGCTTCTAGCCCAACTTTAGCTAGCATATCCCTTGTCAAGTTGAGCATTCCCAATGCACGGAGGTTGATTGGGGAGAAGAATTTTGTGGTTATAAGGGGTTGTTGTCGGGGTGTGGTGAGTTTGTCCCAAATTGTTTTATGTTGCACACTCAACCTCTCATAACCCATGAAAACCACCTCAACATCGGTTTCGGGCTCACTCACCGCGGCCCTCTTGTTCTTCCCCTTCCCAAACAATTTGGAAATTTTTGGAGCCATTTCCTACAACAATTTCAACAATACAAAACTACTACAACAACAAACAAACACTCAAAACAGTTTTTCACTCAAAGAAGCAATTCAACAAACACTTGGTGTGCAACAATCTCAACACCTCAAAAGTTTAGTTTTTTTTGAATTCTTATGCCTTAATCAGAAAATTTTTCACCAATCCTAGCTAAACAATCAACAAGAGCAAGAAGAAACTCAAAAGAAGACTAATCAAGCCTAATTTTCGAGTAAAAATGATGAACAAAATGGAAAAAGTTAAGTATTAAGCTATACCTTCGCGATTCCACTAAAATTTAGCTCCTTGATGATTAGAATAAACAAAGAAACCTTCACAACCCTTTAAAAACCCACTAAAAGCTCCTTAGAATCGAATTTGAAGAAGAATTTTCTAGGTTTCCTAAAGGAATTCCTAAAGGAAAATTTCTGAGATTTTTAGTGATTTGAGTTGATTTGGAGGTGTTTGAAAGTAGAATGAAGGTTAGAATGAAGAATTTGATTGATTGTGATGAAGTTTTGTGAAGATTTGGTGAAAAAAGGTGAAGATTTGAGGGATTGGGGTTGATTTTGGGGGTTTTTGTTCGTGAAAGATGAAGATAAGTGTTTTGAGGAATCGTTCTTGTGAGGATATGAAGGGCTGGTATCAGGTCACGACGCTGGCAGCGCCCAGGGACGCTGGCAGCGTTCTCCACTGCCGGATTTCTTAAATGTTGCACTTAGCCAAATTTTGGCTAAGTCTTGCAAAAACCATTAGACTTCGATTTTCACTCCAATGACCCTTAATAACCTTCAATATCAAAATTTCACCGAGTCTCGCACTTTTTACCCGTGGCACGCATCCCGAGGCGGGCGAAAACTTGCAAAATCTTCACAAAATCGTTAGTAACTTCAAAAATTTTGATTGATGCACATTCTAATTACTTAAAAACAACTCAAATATTAAAAATTAACAATGAAACTTAAATGAAATATTCACAAGAATAGAATATTTACACGGTTTGCCGTTTATTTAGAGTCGATGGCTCGACTTAGTGGCTCCAAGATTTTTAACCTTCATACACGGGGTCTTCAAGTAAGACCTCTTCTTCCCCCTCCCGGTCACATCCCTTGAAATAATGCTTGAGGCGGTGACCATTCACCTTGATTAGTTTTCCGTCCCCGGGCCCTTCCACCTCAATTGCTCCATGATTAAACACCTTCTTGACGGTGTAAGGTCCAAACCATCTAGACCTCAACTTACCCGGGAAGAGTTTAAAACGATTTTGGAAAACAAGAACTTGATCCCCTTTCTTTGAAAACCCGACGGTTTATCATACCGTCGTGCCATTTCCTTGTTTTCTCCTTGTAAATTGAGGAGTTCTCATATGCATCATGGCGAATTTCCTCAAGTTCTTGCAATTGTAGCTTCCGGTGCATACCGCTCTCATCATGGTTTTGGTTGAAGGATTTGATAGCCCAATAGGCTTTGTGCTCAACCTCCACGGGGAGGTGGCAAGCCTTGCCATATATGAGACGGAACGGTGACATGCCTATGGGGGTCTTAAATGCGGTTCTATATGCCCACAAAGCATCGACTAGCCTCTTGCTCCAATCCTTCCTATCCGGATTCACCGTCTTTTCAAGGATCCCTTTAATCTCACGGTTGGAGAGCTCGGCTTGGCCGTTTGTTTGTGGGTGATAGGCCGTAGAAATCTTATGGTTCACCCCATACTTTTTGAGAAGGCTTCCAATAACCTTATTGCAAAAGTGAGTACCTCTATCACTAATTATGGCCCTTGGGAAACCAAAGCGGGAAAATATGTTCTCTTGGATGAAGGTTGCTACCACTCTTGCATCATCGGTGCGGGTGGGAATTGCTTCCACCCATTTGGACACATAATCCACCGCCAAAAGGATGTATAAGTACCCACAAGAGTTAGGAAAGGGGCCCATAAAATCGATTCCCCAAACATCAAAGACCTCACAATAGAGGAGGGGTTGTTGTGGCATCTCGTTCCTTCTTGTCAAGTTCCCCATCCTTTGGCATCGGTCACAAGTCTTCACAAATTTATGAGCATCCTTGAAAAGGCTTGGCCAAAAGAAACCGCATTCAAGCACTTTCCTTGCGGTTCTTTGTGGCCAAAGTGTCCTCCACATGCATAGTCATGACAATGATGTAGGATGGATGGAATCTCGCTCTCGGGTACGCATCTTCTTACAATTTGATCTTGGCAAAATTTCCACAAGTATGGGTCATCCCATATATAGTACTTTGCATCGGACTTTACTTTGCTCCTTTGATGGGAAGAAAAATGGCTTGGAAGCCGCTTTGTTACGAAATAGTTAACCATGGTAGCATACCATGGCTCCTCCACTTGGATAGCATATAGGGACTCATGAGGGAGACCTCCTTCAACCTCATCAAGAGGGCATGATGGTCTTCCTTCAAGGTTTAGCCGGCTTAGATGATCCGCCACCACATTTTTCACCCCTTTCTTGTCCTTGATCTCTACATCGAATTCACTTAGGAGAAGAATCCACCTCAACAACCTTGGTTTTGCATCCTTCTTTGCCACAAGATATCTAATGGCGGCATGATCGGTGTAGATGATCACCTTTGTGCCCAAGAGATAGGATCGAAATTTCTCTAGGGCATATATCACATCAAGGAATTCCTTCTCCGTTGTAGAGTAGTTCTTTTGGGCGTCATTCAAGAGTGTAGATGCATATTGAACCACATGGGGTCCCTTGTCACTCTTTTGACCCAAAACCACTCCCAATGCGTAGTCACTTGCATCGGTCATGATTTCAAATGGGAGGTCCCATTGAGGTGCTTGAATAATTGGTGCAGTGACCAATCTCTCCTTCAAATCATCAAAAGCTTTCCTACAAGAGGCATCAAAGACAAACTCCGCTTCTTTGTGCAAAAGCTTACACAGGGGGTTAGCAATCTTTGAAAAGTCTTTAATAAATCTCCGGTAGAAACCGGCATTTCCTAGAAATGACCTAATGTCTCGGGTGTTGGATGGATAAGTTAAGGTTTTGATAATGTCAACCTTAGCCTTATCCACCTCAACCCCCCTTTCCGACACTACATGTCCTAGAACGATGCCACTAGTCACCATGAAATGACATTTTTCGGAGTTTAAGATGAGATGCGACTCTTGGCATCGCTCTAAGACAAGGGCAAGGTGTTTTAGACATGCATCATAGGAGTCCCCATGGACGGTGAAATCATCCATGAATACTTCTATGATCTTTTCTACAAAGTTGGAGAATATACTCAATATGCACCGTTGGAAGGTTCCCGGTGCATTACATAGACCAAATGGCATTCGGCGATATGCAAATGTACCGAATGGACATGTGAATGTGGTCTTGACTTGGTCCTCGGGTGCGATTGGGATTTGAAAATATCCCGAGTACCCGTCAAGGAAACAATAGAAAGCTTTTCCCGCTAGTCTTTCTAACATTTGATCAATAAATGGTAGCGGGAAATGATCTTTCAAAGTAACCGCATTCAATCGGCGGTAGTCAATACACACCCTCCAACTGGTTTGTGGTAGGGTGGAGACCAAGTCTCCTTGTGCGTTCTTGACTACCGTGACTCCTCCCTTTTTGGGCACGACTTGAGTTGGGCTAACCCAACGGGAGTCGGAAATAGGGAAGATGATGCCCATTTGTAAAAGTTTAATTACCTCCTCTTGCACTACCTCCGCCATTGGTGGATTGAGCCTCCTTTGGGATTGTCGGACCGGTTTGGCATCCACTTCAAGTCTTATCTTGTGCATGCAAGTCACCAAGCTTATTCCCTTGAGGTCCGCTATGCTCCACCCAAATGTATCTCTATGTTTGTGAAGCAATGCTACCAATTTGCTCTCTTGTTCCTCGTTGAGTGTGCTTGAGATGATAAGAGGTAGGGTGTGGTTGTCCCCTAAGAAGATATATTTTAGATGACTTGGAAGAGTCTTCAACTCGACCTTTGGGGGCTTCATAATTGAGGGAAGGGGCTTGTGGAGGGGTATGCTCAAAGCAAAGAGCTCGGATAGGTTCTCCAGACCAAAACGCTGCCAGCGCTGGGGAACACTGGCGGCATCGTGGGGCGCTGCCAGCGTTTTCCACTGGAGTTCCCTGTTTTCAGCACCTCGATGATGTTGAGTTCTTCATAAGTGTCTAGTGGCTCTTCTTTCTCCAAGTCCTTGAGATGTTCCTGCACATCAACCGACAACAAAAACCACAAACCCTCTTCTTCCACATTGTTAGTTACGGCCACCTCAAGTGGGTCCCTATCATATAACTTGTACATTTGATGTACCAAAGGCTCGAAAATATCTAAGAAAAAACAAGATTGAACATCACTAGGGTGTCTCATAGAGTCATAGATATTATAGGTCAATCTCTTTCCCTCGAACTCCATTGTCAAACATCCGTTTGACACATCAATCTTGGTCTTAGAGGTTTTCATGAATGGCCTACCAAGGAGAAGGGGAGTGACACTTGAACTAGACTCCCTGTCTAAAACATAGAAGTCCGCCGGGAAGACAAGGTTATCTACCTCTACTAGTACATCCTCTATCAAGCCTTTGGGATAGACACTAGACCTATCGGCTAATTGAATAACCACCCCGGTCTTAGACAAATGTCCTAACCCTAGGGTCTCATAGATGGATAGGGGCATGACGTTAATAAAGGATCCAAGGTCTAACATGGCACGTTTGAAACTTTGCCCTCCAATGGTGCAAGGGATGGTGAACATGCCCGGGTCTCTACATTTCTTTGGTAATTTTTGCTTGAAAATTGCCGAAACATGCTCACTCACCCTAACCCTATGGGTTCCTTTCTTAGGATTTCTCTTAGTTGTACAAAGTTTTTTCAAGAACTTTGCATACCTAGGGACACTATTTAACAAACTAAGAAGAGGAATGTTTACCTCACACTTCCGAAAAGTTTCATACAAGTCGGTCTCCTTGTCATACTTCCTTGTGCTTATCAAAGCACTAGGAAATTGGACTTCCGGTATGTATTCCTCTACCACATCATCATCAATAATGTCTTTACCCATCTTTGAAGTGTCTCCCTTGGGGTCCTTGCTTGTGGATGTCCCATCCCCATTCCTTGATAGCTCTCCATGACCAATTACTAACTCTCCTTGGTTTTCAATTTCCTAGGTCTTCATCTAAGGGTTCTTCATCTTCTCCTTGCCTTTTCCAAGGGGGTGTACCTCCAAATCCTTGCCTCCCCTTAAGGTCATGGCACTAGCATTCTCCCTAGGTGGTGGGATGGTTTTATATAGGAATCTTGTGGAGCTTGAGGCTTGAGATTTTGACATATTAGAGGCTATTTGGGATAGTTGGGATAGTTGGGTTTCCAAGTTGCTTACCCTAAGGTTGTTTGCCTCCCTATCCTTCCTTGCCTCTTCTCTATCTCTTCTTGCCCCTCCCTATCTTTCTCTTGATTGGCAAGGAGTGTTTGCAAAATATCACTCAAGTTCCCTTGAGAAGAGGAATTTCCTTGAATGGGGCCTTGGTTCGATTGTCTTTGAGCATTGTTTTGAGATTGAGAGTTGCTTGGGAAATTTGAATTGTTGGGCCTTTGATTGTTGTAAATTCTTTGTGGGTTTTGTTGGAAATTGGAGTTCCGGTTTTGGGTGGGATTTTGGGCTCTCAAATGATTGAATTGACCGTTTTCAAAGCTTTTCGACTTATCCCCTCCCCATCCCAAAAGGTCGCGGTTCCCCGCTTGGTTGTACACTCCCCCTCCACTTGGGTTCCTTGAATTGTAATTCCCATACCCCATAGCATTAACACTTTCCATAGTTGCTCCTTGTTCAATCATGATGTAGCATGTGTTGGTGGCATGGTCACCCCCACAATATGAGCATTCAATTGGTTCGGGGTGTTGAGAGAATGAGTTACCTTTGTTAACAACCAAGTTTGACATCATACTTTTAAGTTCACCCATTTCTTGCATGATCATGTGGTTTTGAGATGCATAAGGATTCTCCATGGAGGATACATTCCTAGAGCCCCTCCCCTTTCACTCTTTCTTCCATAGCTTCTTGTGTTCATTGCCAATTTTTCGATAATATTGTTGGCCTCGGCCACATTAAGGGTGTCAATTCCACCTCCGGTGGCGGCAATGATCATTCTTTGGTCATTTTGGCACAACCCCTCATTGAAAGCCGTTAACAAATCATCTCCCGACATGCCATGGTATGGGCATCTTGCCACAAGACTCTTGAAACGCTCCCAATAATCATAAAGGGTCTCTCCCATTTCTTGTTCAATAGTAGTGATAAGTTTCTTGGAGTGATTGTGTCTTGAATCCGGATAATACTTTTCAAGAAACGTTTTCTTCAAGCCCACCCACGTGGTAACGGAGTGAGCCGGGAGGCAAAAGAGCCATTCTTTCGCGGCATCTTGAAGAGAAAAAGGGAATGCCCTTAACTTGAATTGATCCTCGGTCACCCCTTGGGGAATAGCACCTTGGCAAATCATATGAAACTCGGCCAAGTGTCTATTAGGGTCGTTCCCCACCATGCCATGGAATTTAGGTAAGTTGTGGACGAAGAAACCTTTGAGCTCAAAGTTCACATCCCCCATGGGAGGATATGCAATACAAAGGGGTTGCTCCTCATAATTCCTTGCCCGAATCTCACCGATTGTCCTATTATCCTCCGCCATATTAGGTGGGTAAAGGACGTTCAATGGAGATGGTATCCTAGGTGGTGACTCAAACTCTTCTTCCGGTTGTTCTTGAAAAATATTATTTTCCACTTCCTCTTCACTAGGTTCCCTCCAAAAAGGTCTCCTATAAAGGGGATTTGAAAATAACCAATTTGATATGCTACTTGAAGATGGATCAATATCTTGGTCACCAATTCCCTCTTGTGACCTAGGCATAAACTCTAAAACAACTCAACAACACAAATTAGTAACTTCAATAAGGTTGGCTAAGGAAACAAGAATAGCAACCCAAGAGCATATCACACAAAGTAACTAATAAGCTAAAAAAAATTTGAAAAACAATCTAAACAAGTTATGACACTAACAAGAGTTTCAATTTAATTTTTAGCTATATTGCCTTCCCCGGCAACGGCGCCAAATTTGACGAGCTTAATTTCACGTGTCGTTAATTCCGCTAATTAGCTATGGTCAAATAACAATTTATATCTCCTAAACAAACACAAACTATCTTAAATAAAGGTAGTAAATGGTAAGAATAGGGTCGAACCCAAGAGAAGGCGGGATTAACTAAATTAACTAATCTAGACTCTTGCTAAAAACCAATTAACAAAACTAATTACTAACTTAATTACTCTAATCACTAATTAAGACACTAATTAAGACACAAACTTAAATTAATTACAAACTATGATATTAACAATGACAAAAACATGTAGGATAACACACAAAATAACTAAACAAAAACATGAACTTTGTCAGAGCCTCTAACATACAAGAGGAAGTAGACATGTGTCCACATTTTGAACCCCTCGTAGAAGAAGTCAGAAATAATGAACATCGATGGTTCTACGATATGAGTTTTGATTATAAGAAGAATCCTAACTTGCCTGAGGAAAGGCAACAACCCAAGAAGCAACAATCTCATAAACCTAGACAACACCTAAAGACCAAGACACCTCTTAGTAGACCATACCCCAAAATGGAAACCATAAGACAAGTTTGGTTTAGAAAAGATATGATATTTCGGGTAACTAATAATAAAGGACTCTGAAAGTTCATTAATAAGAATCTTCTAATTAGACTCTTCTAATTAGTTCATTAAATTACATTTACTTAATGATTTAGGATCTAGTTATCATGCATGCAAATATAAAAGCATAAATATAAAGATAAGATCAAATTTCCTTACAATGACAAAATTTCGGCTAAATAAGGGCACAATAATAACTCCTTCTTATTGTTCTTGAGCTTAGAATTAGTGTATGATCCTCCAAAAATAAACCTCCAAAGTAGAAGGTCTCCTTCTTGTTGCACCCAAGACTAAACCCAAACTATCACTATAAATTTAGACTAGAAAAATATAGAGATAAGAAGAAACTAATATAATTTTTATTACTACTCTAGTAATAGGAATATTAGTTTTAGAGAGTTTAGTGAGATGTTGTGTAGAGAGATGTGAAAATAAGTGAATGAATTAGTGAAGAAAAATGAGCAACCATGATGCTCTTATAGAAGCATATGGCCGGCACCATCAAGCACCAAAAGGGTGATTTTTTCTTCTTATTTTATTCACGTGCAAATAGCTTGAGTGTGGGTTATAAATTGATAAAGATCATGTGTCATAACATATCATTATTAAATAGTGGAGTGTGGAATTGGTAGAGTAAAATCACTAATGATTTTCTCTACTCAAAACCGGTCCACTTGAGTCCATAATGGACCATTTTGATTTTTTGATATTTGTCTCACAAATACTTATTAATCATATACTTAATTATCTTGTATTAAGTGTTAATTTGATCATATAACAATTATATGACTCAAATTAATAAGTAATATATACTTAACTTTTAAGTGATATTTTACCATTATATCAATATATAGTGGGTCCCACAATGTCTAGTTAATTACATTTACAAATTTATTTTACAACTCCTTGTAAATATAATTAACTAATTACCTCTACCTCAAAATATATGCACAACCTCAACTAATTTAATGAATTAACGATTAATCATCAAATTATATCTTATTTAATCGTATTATAATAAGACTATAATTTATTCAGGCGGTTATCTTATAATTGACTAATAAACTTAAGTGGAATGTGTTCCTAACTCAATTTCCAATAAATAACTCTCGTAACCAAACATATATCAAATATATATGTAAACGACTAATTAACATGTATCGTATACAAATATTTAGTTTTCTGTTTGGGTCTCATCCTATAGGTGTGACCGAAAGCGATCAGTTGATCACCGCCGTCATACGACAATAACGTCTAACTCTAGTCAGCTGAGCGTTACCGATTTATGTTAATCAACTGACGTGGAGTATCAAAATATACTAATCTTGCCACGTATATTCCAAATGAGATTTATTATATAAATGCACTATTGTGGAGGACATTTACTCCAACAGACTCGGCCATCCTTGGGTTCCTAAAAATGTATTTAACTTGTCTTGCAGGTGGTCAAGAAAGAAAATAACTTATGGTACCTTGATAGTGATTGCTCAAGGCACATGACCGGAAATAAAAATCTATTTATTTCACTTGAGCCCTTTGATGGAGGTAAGGTCACATTTGGATACAACAAGAAAGGTAAATTCATTGGTGTTGGTAAGATTGGTATATCCTCTTCTCATTCAATTAGTGATGTGTATTTAGTAAGTGGTCTCAAGCATAACCTACTCAGTATATCCCAATTATGTGACAAAGGTAACAAAGTTATTTTTAACTCAGATCTTTGTCGTATCATAATTGAAGGTACGAGTAAGGTTATACTTGAAGGACATCGTAAACGGAATGTACACATGATTGATTTGAATGATGTTCCTACTAACTCTTTTACATGCATGAAAATAACGTTAGATGATCCTTGTCTATGGCACAAGTGATTTGGTCGCATTAGTTTGATCAAGAGAAGATATGTGACAATTAAGCTCGATGCAAGCATGTGAGATCCTCTTTCCAACCTAAAAGACTAGTAAGCACGAATCATGCCCTAAAACATGTACATATGGATCTTTGTGGTCCAATGAAAGTAAGAAGTAGAGGTGGATTCAGGTATGTCTTCGTTCTAGTTGATGATTATTCGGGTATGTTTGGCCTATATTCTTGCACACTAAAGATGAGACTTTCGATGAGTTTGTTAGTCTTATGAAACTCGTTCAAAAAAAATATAAGTCTAATCTTGTTTCAATTCGTACGGATCATGGCACCGAATTTGATAATCAAGCTTTTATAGAATATTGAAAGGTTAATGGTGTAGGACACAACTTTTCTGAACCACGAACCCCGAAACAAAACGGTGTCGTTGAACGTATAAATAGAACCCTCGAGGATATGGCTCGAACAATGCTCTTATGTAGCGGTCTTCCTCGTAACTTTTGGGCTGAGGCCATTAGTACTTCGTGCTAAAAACATAACCGTGATATGATCATACCTATTTTTTAAAAAATCCCTTATGAACACCTCAGAGGTCGAAAACCTAATATATCTCACTTGCGGTGCTTTGGGAGTAAATTCTTTGTTCATAACAATGGCAAAAATAGGTTAAGCAAATTTGATCCTAGGAGTATTGAGGCTATCTTTATTGGCTATTCTGATCATAGTAAGGCATATTAAGTCTTTATCAAAAGAACATTATGTATCGAACAAAGTGCTCATGTTATATTTGATGACAATGATTCTTTTGATTAGCCTATACATAATGATAAGGAAGATGGAAATGAACCTCATTTTCAATTGTCTAAGGATGATCCTCCAGAGTTGGAAGAAAAAGATAAGAAGATCGAAGGCACTAATGAAGAGTTTGAGACTCCTTCAAATGATAATGGAAAGAGAGTTGAAGTTATAGTTGATGATACTATAACTTCTTCTCAAAACAAGGGATTAAATACCAAAGTTATAGCTGATTAACCTATAACCTTGAATTCAAATCAGAATAGTAAATCCAGAGTTATATCTGATTCACCTATAACCTCGAGATTGTATTCAAGGGGAACAACCCCTGATTCCAAAACATTTGAAGGTTCTACCTCAAACTCTAATTAAGAAGTGCCTGAGACTTCTACCAAGTGGAAATATAAAGATTTGCATCTAATGGATTCAATCATTGGTAGCTTAAGAAAGGGTATTCAAACACGAAGATCATTGAACAACTTTTGCTCATTTTATTCCTTGGTAGTTTGGCACTTAGTTGCTAGACCAAAGGAACGATCAGTTATTGGAACTAGATGGGTGTTGAGAAATTAGCTGGATAATACGGGAATATTGTACAAAACAAAGCAAGATTGATTTTTCAAGGATACAATCAACAAGAAGGGATTGACTACGATGAAACCTTCGCTCCCGTAGCTTGACTTGAAGCTATTAGATTGTTAATAGCATTTGCAGCACACAAAGGACTGAAATTATTTCAAATGGACGTTAAGACCGCGTTTCTTAACGGATATTTGGAAGAAGAAGTATTTGTTGAGCGACCCCCCCTCTCCCCCCCCCCCCCCTCGGATTCTTGGACAGCGAGTTTCAAAACCATGTTTTTAAACTAGATAAAGCGTTATATGGTTTGAAACAAGCACCAAGGGCTTGGTATGACATATTTTAAAAAACTTTACTTCAAATAGATTTTAAAAGAGGTGTGATACACGGGTTTTGCGATCCTTTCCAAGCTGTGGTGCACGGGACACCACGGATGGAGAAACGAGGGACAAGCGTGAAAACACGCATTTGTGGAGTCGCCACCAACTTTTGTGGAAAGTTGGAACCATTCGAATACTTTATGTCATGTCAAGACACAAAGGAACGACATGAACACTAAGAACTCGTTAACCTTAGCATTCTATGTCTAGAATTACTCTCGTGAATGCCAATAAACACGGATGTTCACAGAGATCTGGAGTAAAGGGGTGAGGGTACGTATTAAGAAGTTCTTTTGATCGAACACCTAATTCCGCCCGTCTTAATAGTGGCCTTTACTAATGATTAGGGAAACTCTTCTGTTATCGATGTGTTGTCGGTTATATGCATGCAATGCAACATCCATGTTTTAATCCGAGCATGTGAGTTTAGACTATGTCGGTTGAACATGTAGTTTAGCAATTAATTATGTCGAATAGGATTTAGGATTCAATTGCATGTGACAAGACAATTAATTAAATCATACAATGATTAAATAGAACTATAAAAGAAATATTACAATTGATTACAAAGACCACGGGATCTATGTCGGAAATATGCTTGAAAGATTAATTGAAATAAAGAAAGGAATTAAAAAAACTAAAACGAATCAGATTAGCAGCGATAATATGAATAATAGTCAGTTTGTTATTACGTAATTAAACTACGTCAACGCGAAACATGAAGATCAGAGACAGAAACCAACCCAGAACAGGCGCGGCAGGAGGTGCGTCCTCTGGAAGAGGCGCATCAGACCTTAAGTCTGTTCCTGAGTTGGGTTCTGGCTGTGAAGCCAGAATCGCGAACAATTAGTGTTAGTTGGTGATTTAGGGTTTATTAATGATCAATAAGTCGAATTTAAGTGATTTAACATATTAAATTACACTAGTTATATCAAAGACTAATCTAGAGATTAAATAAAAACGGATCTAACCTCTAAAGACAAAATTTGATAGACGACAAAAACCCATCTAATATTGATTATTAGGGATCCAAGTCAAAGCGAACTTATCTAAATATGAAATTATTTTAAAAGACAATTTATAAGAAATAATAAAAACTAATAAAGGTTTTGAAAAGGGTTTTGGCATACTTCCGACATAAATCTTACATTAGATGAAATAAATAAAATACAAAAGATGGATTAAATACCCTCAGACTTACATGTTGACGAAACGAGATATGAACTAAAGTTAACGTTTTAACGACAGCTCGACTAGAATGTAAAGAAAGTGTCCTCGCAATAGGAACGATCGATTATTTAAGATTGATTATTGCTGAGTTGGTCAAATTGGTTGGTCAATTCAATAATGTGACAGGTACCTAGAAGGATCTGAGCTTACGTGGTCGATTGATCAAGCACGTAGTTGTCAAAATGTTTAGAGCAAGGTCTAGAATGCAAAGATAGAGAAAGAAGGGGCAGAACACTCGCGTGCCTTAAAAGTGTGCACGAACCTCTCCTTATTTAGGGAGAAATCCGAAGAGTTATGCAATAACTTGAACACGGAAAGAAATCTAGAAAATATTTCGAAAACAGAAAAACAGAGTTGGGGAAGAGGCGTAGCAGGCACTGCGACTCTTGGAAGAGGCACAGGTCCTGCTGCATCAAATCTCGAGCAGTTTGGTACTTTAAAAGAAAGATTTCGGCGTTTCATAATGGGAATTGCGGTAGATTTCGAATTCTTTTCTAAATAAATTATGAATATATTTTACCAAAAAAAGGATAAGTTTCGAAACATTAAAATATCTGGAATATTCCCGAGCGTTCAGGCACGGTTTTAAAAGACAGTTTATATAAAATGAAGCGGTTTTTGACCCGGACTCCAAAATGACTCTAATAACTGTCAAACGACCGTATCGGTACGTAGATGAAGACCAAGGGGTAGACACAACTGTTTGAGCTATCACTTGACGATAAACTTACGAATTGTCATACATCATTTCGCTGTAACAAACATGCGGCCCAATCATCACTAGGTGGTTGGCGGAAGCTGTAGATTCGAGGTATCAACGAGAGGATCTCTCGATAAAACCTTATTTCTGAAAATCCGAGGGGCGGTTAAATTAGTTGTACAAATTTACATAGATGATATTATTTTCAGTTCAACTAATAATAAACTCTGTGATTAATTTTCAGAGTTGATGACCTCAAAATTTGAGATGAGCATGATGGGAGAACTCAAGTTCTTCCTTGGACCTCAAATACAACAAACAAAAGAAGGTATAATGATAGACCAACAAAAATACATCAAAGAACTAATCCGCAAGTTTGGAATGGAGATTTCTCATCTTATGGCCACTCCTATGGTCACGGATAAGAAACTAACTAAAGATGAAGATGGTAACTCTGTCGATGAGACGACTTATCGAGGTATGATTGGCTCACTTATCTATTTAACTGCAAGTAGACCAGATATTATGTTTAGTGTATGTGTTTGTGCTCGATTTCAATCGTGCCCTAAAGAATCACATATGGTTGCACTTAAGAGAATTTTGAGGTATTTAATTGATACGTCTAAGTTATATCTATGGTACCCTGTAGAATATAATTTCGATCTCATAGGGTATTCAGATACAGATTATGCAGATTGTTCACTTGACTAAAAATGTACATCTAGCATATCTACATTTATTGGACCATCCATCATCACATGGGGGTCTAAGAAACAAAATTCAGTTGCCTTATCTACTATAGAAGCTGAATATATTGCTGCAACCTTGGTATGTTCTCAATGACTTTGGCTTAAGCAACAATTATCTGATTATGGTGTGGATGTTGGGTGTATACCTATTTTATGTGACAACACGAGTGCTATAATTATTTCGAAAAATCTCGCGCAACACTCATGTACAAAACACATAGAAATTAGACACCACTTTCTAAGAGACCTAGTAGAAAGGGGGAATATAAGACTTGAATTTTGTAGTACGGAAAAACAATGGGCGGATATTTTAACTAAAGCATTAGCTAGAGAACGTTTTGAGACTTTGCGGTTAAAATTGGTTTAATTCGTGGTATCTAAACTTGTCACTAATATTTCTAATTCCTATGATTGGCTAAAATAGATAAGATTGTACGACTGTGTCCTATTTTCCACTGTAAGTGTATTTACGTCAAAATCTCATGCTATATTTTAAGTGTAATTTATTTTGGTAAGTAAATATATTATGTGTATGTATTTCCCAGTATTTCTACCCATTTAAATCTCAAAATATACAATATACCAAACCTTATCTTTTAGCATATAACCTAATATTCTCTTACCATAACAAAAAAAAAACCTCCCATAATAATTACCGCTGGGCCCTTTACCCCTCTTTACCCCAAACGTTAAATGTAAAACTCCAATAAATACATATTCACACCCCTCAAATCACCATCATTACTCCCACTTCCCTAAAACTCCTCAAACACTCAACCCACTCAAACTCTCACATCAACCATCAATGGCGCCAAAACCATCAACCCGAGCAACCACCCCTTCCACCCGATCAAAACACCGTTCCTCTCCATCACAAAATCAGCCAGAATCTGCCATCCCTTCTCCTACCCAAACAAACCCAACACCCATCAACCCCAACTATGACCATGGGGAACATAGTACAGTGGCGAAACGTCGAAACTCGACAAGGGGAAGAAGAAGGTTGTGGAGGAGGAGGCACCGGTGGAAGAAGTGAAAAAGGTGGTGGTTCGCGACGGGATAAGGCGCACCCTGCTTCAGGAATACATGGACCATGCCACGGCACAAGGGCTCGACAAACTCCATCTCACCAAAAAGGAGCGGACTCTTGTCAACCCAGTCTCCAAGTATTATCCTAAGACATGGTATGGTCAGATGGACGCTCTTTAATTCTTTACCGATTTCTTGAAATTTGAAAAATGGGAGGATGTGTGTCAGTTCTCGGGTGTGGTGTATCCGATTGAGGTAATTCAGTTCTTTGCTTCAGTTACCTTTCGTGAGGGTAGTTTCATGCGATGGTTAATGGTCGTGCTATAACCGTCGCCTTTGCTGAATTCTGCACTTTGTTTTCCGTCCCTGATGATGGGATGATAATTAATCCAAGTGCAGAATGGGGTGAGGTGACCGATGAGGTCAAGCTTCAGATTAAGCGATATTTCAATATTAATGCTACGGGGACGTGTGATAAACGGATTGGTGATCCTTAACGAACTGTGGTACATAGAGAACCACGGAGGGGCGCACTTGGATGGATAAGCGTAGAAATACGCATTTGAGGAGTCGCCGCCAATTTTTATGAGAAATTGGAACCGTTCGAATACTTTATGCCATGTCAAGACACAAAGTAATGACATGAACACTAACAACTCGTTACCCTTAGTATTCTATCTCTAGAATGACTCTCGTGGATGTCAATGAATACAGATGTTCACATAGATCTGGAGTAAGGGGTAAGGGTACGTATTAGGAAGCTCTTTAATCGAACACCTAATCCCACCCGCCTCGATAGCGGCATCTACTAATGATTAGAGAAAATCTTTCGTATTTGATATGTTATCGATTATATGCATGCAATGCAACATCCACCATTTTAATTCTGGAATGTGGATCATATTATGTCAGTGAACATGTAATTAGCACTTAATTATGTCGAAATAAGGAGTTTAGAATGAATTACATATGAAAGGCAAAGAAAATCATACAATCACAATGACTAAATGAGATTACAACGGATTACAAAGATTAAAAAGGATTACGGGATCAACGTCAGAAATATATCCAAAACGGAGATTTGAAGAAAAGGAAAAGATTTGAAAAACTAAAAGACAAATTAAGAGCGATAATACGACTAATAGTTAATTAATTACGTAATTAAAACTACGTCAAGGCGAAAACAGAAGTCCAAGGACATAAGTCAACCCAGAACAGGCGCAGCTACAGCTGCGTCCTCTGGAAGAAGCGCATGGCTTTTTGCGTATGTTCTTCAGTTGAATTCTGACTGTGAAGTCAAAATCGCGAGCAGTTAATGTTGTTTTGTATATTTACGATGGATTATTGACCTATGACTCGAATGGAAGTGGTTTAACATATTAATTACACTACAAT